>JAUYWG010000057.1:21512498-21553968 GCA_034779775.1 Enteromius afrohamiltoni
TAAGGGGTAGGTTTAGGTGTAGGGTCAGTGTAGGACAATAACACATACAGTCTGTACAGTATAAAAACCATTACGCCTATGGAATATCCCCATAAAACATGTAAACCCAACATGTGTGTGTGTGTGTGTGTGTGTGTGTGTGTATATATATATATATATATATTGTATGTGTATATATATATGTATATATATGGTAAGACGATGATAGATTTAGTTTTAAACAAATTCTTTTTATTTTTTTTGTACTAATTCATTCAAGTTCAAAAGCAGTTTTCACTTGTAAGGAAACAGCTCCCTCTGGGGTCAAGAATGCAAACCCAGATAGAGAGAAAACACACACACACAAACACAGAGTGTTGAGAATGTGGTATAGTGTCATTTTTTTCCCCCATTTTTCACCAACGAAATCAACATCTCTAAACACACAAATCTCTTTACCAAGCTTACAATAAAATCTATGAGTTTACAGAACACAAGTTTTACTGGTTACAACCATAATTTATAAAAATAAAATAAAATAGACACCACTCACATAAAACAAGTCATAGTTGTTATTTCTAATAACCTCTCCGACTGTTTAAACAGGGGTCCTTAGGTTTGTGGTTAGGGAACATGAAATCTCAGATATGGGCTGCTGCAATGAAGTATTTGAGGTCAGACACTCAGAACTCAATCTCTCACACACACATTTGCATTTGTTAAACTCATTGCCCTAAAGCAAGTAGGAATGAATCTTTTACAAAAAATAGTTTTGAATTTAATATCTCATCGTAAGAAGCACTGTAAAATGCAGATAAACAAACATCTCTGACTATTACACATTTACCTTGAGAAGGAACCGTTATACTAAATATGAAACTATTTATTTAACAATTACGCCTTTAATCAGATCGTTGTAGCTTTCATTATATTAAATTGATGCTTCGCAGTATTTTGCTTACTTGTGGTGAAGCTGCCTCTCATATCTTATGTTATCTCTGGAATTTTCCTCAATGAAAAGCCCAAAAACTAAAATCAAAGGATGAAATTAAAGATCATACGAGTTAAAGAAATTAGATTCATGTGCACAGCTATCACGTGTAGTCTGGGGGTTGTTTTATAAAAGTCTCTTTCTTCTCCTCAATGCTCAATTAATAAAAAAAAAAAAAACGAGAAACAAAAAACAATAAAAGCAGTTATATTATGAAATACCATTAGAACATAATTAGATTTTCTGTTTTAATTGATTTACAATTACTTTACGTCACAATATCTGTCAGAAATCACTCTAAGAAGTCAACTTTTGAAGAGTAGCATAAGTGTTAAAAGTCGCTAACACAACATCCAAATATTCTTCTCGCCAATGCACTTTTCCTGCTTGTGTGCTAGTTGGCATTCTCAGAAAGCTCCTGCTCTATTTACTCAGGCAGACACCCTCTGAGCGTTTGATAATGCCTGGGGGAGAGACAGAGATGGGCTGGGCTTTGATTGCTTCTGGCTGCCTTTGAAAGCGTGCAGTGCAGGGCAGTTCAAGAGATCACAATCTATTCCACAATAAATCAGCTGAACATTGCGCCAGCCAAGATCAACTCAAGACTAACTCAGTGCCAATGCTGATGTCAACTATGGATCAGTTATGTTAAATGCGAAGTATACATGTTTCTATAATAAATACTTCCTAATATCCTGGCGTAATACGCTGGGATCAATCAAGTGTGCCATTTGTAAGTTGATTTCTCATAAGAGGCAGAACGATGACTAGACAGATGCATATCTGTAAAGTTATCATTTCAAAAAGATCCAACGTAAAGTGGGTTTCATGATGTGTAAAGTGAACAGTAGCCGGGTGGTGCAGGTGAACAGTGTGTGTGTTTGGACTCCTGCTGCTGTGGGCAAGAAAAGAGGAAAACGAAAACAACTCTTTTAATGGCCTGTTTCAATCTCCGCTCCCAAAACACCTATTCCCCCTCAGGTAGTCTTCCTCTATTAATATACTACAGTGGCCAGACGCCAACAAACACACTCACACACGCTGGGGGTGGAGGATGAAAGGGAGAAAGAGTTATCTAGGTACAGGTCTGCTGGCACTGATCAGGATGGGCTTGACTTTACGAGTCCCATTATCTGGGTTTTTAATGTGGGACTGATATTCATAAACACATCAAACTCAGCGGGAGCTTTCAGACATACAATTAGACCTGGCTGTTACAGCAGGCAGCAAAATAACAATCATTAGTCCACAGGGATGTAGATGCTGTGTCAACATCTCTGCAGCGACACGCGGGCCCACCTAAGAATGTTGTGTGTGTGTGTGTGTATGGCGAAGCAACAAAGTATCTCTGCTTTTACTGGAAAAATCCATGTACCATCAAAACACTGCTCTGCCAGATTACACAAAAGTCTAAACCCCTTCAAATAAACGAATACTGGTTGTTATGTCTTCAAGGTCTTAGCAGAATGAGCATCTTTCAACATTACTTGTATTTTGAGTCTCTCTCTTTCAGGAGGTATCAGTATGAAGAATCCTTTTCTGAATTAACTCACTGAATGCGTCAGCGTGGTTATTTGACCCACATGACTAACTAGAAGTTATCATAACTACAATTTATCATTATTTGAAGTGATGACCATCTTGAAAATTACATTTTGTTTACTTAATGTCCAATATAAATCAATATAATTACAGACCAATTATTTGTGACGTGTGGTTTAAAATAAACATTGCATTTTTGTTTCTGTAATAAATTTGTCTGTCTACGTAAATATAGCATATATTAAACAGACAGACAGAGAGATGTGGCAGACAAGCAGGGTGGTCTCTGTTGGCATCACTGGGATTCAGTATGGACCATTTAGAAAGCAAACCAGACCAGACCAAACTAGATATAAACCAGACGCACCTGTGATGTGCACACACTCACAAACACAGAGTGTGGAAAAGAATTAAATGAGTCCAAATTCAGAACTAAAGACTACTACATCTGCTAGCAATATGAACCAGACATACTCTCTTTATCCTTGTATACATTTAAATGAATTAAAAATATGCAAAAAAAATTGCCTTTTCTGATATCATTCTATATATTGGATCCCCAGAGACACAGAACTCTCTGTCATCCATTGTACTTTTATCACGAAATCTGTTGAAATGATGCATGTGATAACCTGACACAACATATTACATTCTATCCAACCCCATGGTTGGTGCATGATGAAGGGATGTGTGTGTGTGTGTGTGTGTGCCGAGTTACTGGTACAGGCCTGAGTGCTTGACTGCCACTACACGACACTGCTGTGGCATGAGCTCATTACTGAACAGCATTTCTGTCAGTGAACAAAACAAAAGCCAGTCCTGTCTCATTCTACACACATGCTCACTCATATGGGCAGCATCAGAGCATTAGTGTGTGTGTGCAGTGAATGCTGTCAGTGTGTAAGAGGGTGGACAGCAGGAGAATGGGAGCGTCACACCTCATTGTCTTCATGCGCACGTACAAAAGACGTGTCTATACAGCTCTGCGATACACCACTTTCACACCATTTGGAAAAATGCCACACATGCACACCCTTACATGCACAATTTCATGCCTCTGTGGTGTGCCACCGCTACAGAACAGAAACACCCATGTACATCACTGATGTGGAATGAGGTGATATTATTGGCTTACAGTGCTATGACACACTCCAGAAGATACTCCCGCTGTAATACAGTGCAGATAACACGCTAATCACTAATATGCCACCAAAGAGTCCCAGCAACATAGACCCACATTTCTAAGCTAGTCTGGTTCACTGCTGTTTCAGTAAAGCTTGAGTTTGGATGAGGTCACCACACATCTGGAGTGTGACACAGTTTTGAATCCCCATTCAGCAAATTAAAGCTTCTCTCTCCCACTGAACACTCAAGAATGTCTTTCTCTCTTACCATGCGTTTAGTAAGATATTTAAATGGAGACATAAAGCAAAAAGTGTAGTCTATATAGTATATATAGTCCTTACCGTACCATCCTTCAGAATTTATTCTAATATGCTGACTTACCAGACTACAATTTGTAAGTCATCTCTCAGCTTTCTATATATATGCACACTCTAAAATAAAAGTTTCTGGAGGTTTTGGAGAATGCTTAAGTAGGCGCACACACACTTCTCTCAAAAATAGCATCCCTAAATAATCCATAAATATGGTTCGCTCTGTGTGTGTGTGTCATACTGTGGCGTGTGTCATGTCTACAGCAGAGGAGGATCGGAGGCTTGATTATACGCTCTCCGCGACACACTCCTGTATTATTGGAAATTACATCATCAGGCTGATGTTTGGGTTAAAACACAATATCTACAATGTATAATTTCCGACTAAAGCTATGAAAATAACTACAGCAATGTAGGAAAACACACGGGCAACCCATGCAAGAGTCACCAAGAGTGGCTGTTAGCAAGTTGCTATGCGGTTGCTAGGGTGTTCTGGACAGTTGCAATGTGGTTTCTTGTCCAAAAAGAGTGCAGAGCGCAGCCCCAAAATATTTTTGAGCCTATAATACGGCTCAGGAACCTACTTCAAAAAATGTTTGGTGGAGCTGTTGTGGAGAAAATTGCAAGTCAAACGAATTAGAAAAGTAATAGCACACCTCTATAATAGCACAAGATTTGAGGTATCTTTTATGTCAGAAACATTGTGGGATGAGATGAGCACTGAAGGATTAGAGGTTTGTTCAAATCCCTAACCATAAGTATGGGAAATAATCATAGTGATGCTTGCTTTAGTGAAGCCTACTAATAAACATTCATGCACATGACTCTGGCTGAGGACAGGCTGTCTGTGTACATTATGACAGATTGGAAGACACAGCTACAGGTAATCAGTAACGCAAACACAGATGCGCTTCTCCCTTAGGCCATGTGCACAATAAACCCCAACATATTCAAAAGAGGAGACTTCACAATGGACTATAGCGGGGAACAGTCGGCGAGCAGGTACCGGCTACAATTGTCATGGCAACACAGCTCTGAACAGGATGGGATGCCAGTTATGGTGATTTCACTGATGAAACTACCAGCAGTTGTGGCAAATCACTGTCATTCTCTCTTTCTTACCCCTTGTAGTTTGTGGAGTGTGTCTAACTTATGCAAACTATTTTATTCTTATCTCCTTCTCTAAGTCTCCCCGTTCTATTTCAATCCTGAATTGATCCAGGTGCTGCTGGACGTCTTCCAGACAGGAAGTCAAACACAAGGGGCTTTGTATACGTGTATGTGTGTGCGTCTGAATGCTTGTTAGTGAAATTTCATTGTCAGTGTCAGCACAAACATAACTCATTGTTTAACAACTTCCTTTCCTGTTTGAATCCAAACCGTTGGGTTATCGTGTGGGGCTATGCATTAGTGTGTGTCCCACAGCTTCATTGTGTCCGTTCTTGTTCTTGCAATAGTGCAAATCCATTTCATATTTGTAAGGGTGCTTGCTTGTGTAGTCAGCAAAACCGTGCATCATATATTGGGCCCAGTGGGAGATCTGTTTGAATACATTTTGTTGCTTTTAATGAAATTAGATCAATATATGAAAGATCGTCTAACAAGCACTCATGTCTTAGTCTGTTGGGGTTGGTATACTTTTGAATGTTTTGAAGTCTTTGATAAAGGCTGCATTTATTTGATAAAAAATACAAACTGTGAGATTTTATTGCAATTTAAAATAACTGTTATTTTAATATATTGTGAAATGCAATTTAGACTCTAAATGGTAAAGCTAGAGCCATTACTCCAGTCACGTGATCCTTCAGGAATTTTTTTTTAATATGCTGATTGCTCAAGAAATGTTGTATTATCAGTGCTGAAAACAGCTGTGCTGCTTTACAGTCTTGTTTGAGATTGGAGTCCTTGTTAGATCTATACTATATTTATTATATAGATCAATTTAGAGTAAATTAAAAAAGAAATAAAACATAAGGACCTCCAAACTGTTGCACAGCTGTCTAGAGTTGCTGAATACCATAACTATTGAACACCACATTTTGGAATGGTTAAAATAACAATCCTGCTAAAATACATCAAATATTTGGACTTTTCCCTCCCTTTCCTCCCCAAAGGAACACATTGACACAATTCACTGACAATGGAAGTCCATAGGATACTTGAACATTTGGCCCATAGACTGTAAGCATGCACTGACAGCATCACTTTTTTGTGGTAATTGACAAAATGCCACAGATATTGTTTATAGAGCTCAATTTGTATTAAAGTTTGTATATTATTTTCAGAGCAGCCACAGACTAATAACAGAGAGAGGTCAATCCATCACTAAACAACATCGCATTGCTGCACTCAAAACAACATCCACTTAGACAAAATGCTAACATACTGAAATATATTGTATGACATGCAAAACTCTCAAACTTTCAATGACACTCTATCATTTCCCAAACTATGAATGTTAGCAGCCTATTATTATATTTGCCAGAGTGCTACAACTCTACTTGAAGTGAAACTCTTGGGAATATATTCAAACATTAATATTCAACACAATTACAGGCTGTTAAAGTTTCCACTGGAGTTTAAAAAGGACTCACCGCTATGTTAGAGATCGGTGCTGTAATGTCACTCAGAATAGACAGGTCTCCCTCCTTCTTTCTTTGTCTTTCTTTATTTCTTTTTCTGTTCTATTGCTCTCTTAACCTCCCTCCTCTTTTCCAAGTTCCCTCCTCCCTTAGCACAGTTTCCTCCACGCCTGCTCTCTTTCTCTCTCTTTCTCAGGACGGTGGGGAATTAGAACAATGCATGGCAGTAGAGGAGAGCTGAAATCAGGGTCCTCACAGAATAATCTTCTCAGGTTAGAAGCATTGACGTGCTACTCACAAAAAAGTTCTCAATGCGTCTTAAAGTGGCAATAAATATGCACACACACACACACACACACACACACATCCATACAGACCACAGCTGTGGTCCCAATGGAGAGAGTGCAGCAGCGAAACATCTCTGGCTGAAGTGGAGAGTAACTGGGTTCAGTTGGGCTCTGTGCTGATTGGCTCCAGTGGGATGACTGGCGTTTCCTGTTACTGTTAACCACTGCCAGCATCCTCCCTCAAACTTTAGAACACAGCCCAAAGGCAAACACGCACACACATCTTTCTTTTTCTTTTACTCACTGAAGAACTCTCACGTATACATGACCCACATACAGAGAGTGAAGGAAAGTATGGTATTTCATGCAGAAAAACCAGCAGTTGCTGGAGTGAGTCAGAGTACAGTTTAATAGTGAAATAAATAAATAAATGAAAATTTCAAAAAAGGGAGAAAGCAAGCTATTTTACTCCCCATAATTAGCAGCAAGGCAAGCTTATTACGATTGCTCGTATTGTATGCAAGAATGGGCACCAATTATGTAGTTTTATATATATCATTTATTTATTTATTTTCGGGCTTACTCCATATTATTTATTTTTCCCCTCTCTGGCCACCCAATATGATCTGCCAAGAGACCAATACTAGCAATACGTTGCGTTGAGGGTCAAAGAGATGAGGCAGCTGATTGGTGGGTATTTCAAGCATTTCAGGTAATATGAGAAAATAACTATCTACGTCTATCACACAATTTTGGTCTTGCCATGGGTGAAGCCATTCAGGAAACAGCATAAAATGTATAAAGTGAGGTGGAATGATGCAGTAATGACCCAAATGATAGAATGAGTGAATCTGTAAGATGACTTCAATCATATGTTATCCGTTTTTCTTTTTTAATGAAGTACATTTGCTTCTCCTGGATGATTTGAAGAAGCTCTAGTAAAACAGCAAGAAAAAAAAAGTAAACGTTTTGTGTAATTGCAGGGAAAGAGAACAGCGGTTTTGAGTAATCGAGCCAAGAGAAAATCTTGCTCTTTCAAGGAATGCTGAGAGTCATCCCATGAATTATGGGTAATAATAGCATTTCTATGCTCTAGTTTAGATTTAAACCTCTGTTCCAGTCTGGTATTAAGATGCTCTCCAGTCAATCCTGGCTCCTCTGTGTCTACAGATCCAAATATCTCCAACAAAAACAGCATGGAACAATACTGACATCAGCATCTATCCTGATTCATTGAGTGCTGGTGAATTAGAGTGTTCACAAGAAACTAGTTCAATCGAATCAATGCAAACTAATTGTCATGGAGACATTGTACAGAATACAGATCATACAATAGCATGCGAAATATGATAAATGAATGTGGTGGATATTCCAGCACACAAGCAAGCACAAAAATCATTCTATTGTTTTATAGTTCTATATATCGATTCTATTGTTTAACCCTATTATATATATAAAAATGACAAAAGTCTGTCCTCAAACTATTCCTAAGCTTGCACACGTATACACATTGAAGCTCAAAGTATTCATTCGATACCCCTGTGCTTTCCATCCTCATTTGAACAAGCGTGCTCATCAAATTTAAACAAGCTTCTGTCCCACTTACTGCAATTTATATGTAAATGAGTGTGTGTTTGTCTGTGTGTGTGTGTGTTTGATCGGAAGACTGTGACTAGGTTAGGTCTGACAAACTGTGTGTGGTAATTGTGTTCATTCTCCAGTGTGTACCTAAGTGTCTATGTGAGGGATATGTAAACACTGATGTTAATGCATGCGGGTGTGAGTTCCCTGACTGAACCAACACACTCCTCTCCACTCATACCATCTCTTTTTAATGACAAGCACTGATTGGCTTTTGTGTCAGACAGCAGGAGTGGCGCAGATGAAATAGATGATGCAGCACTAGGTGGCAGCAGAGTATTATGAAAATAAGTACACTAATAGTCCAATATTCCAATATGGTCACTGTGATTTTACCAAGTAAGACATGATCCTGGGTCAGCATTACTGTCTAAAAATATAAACTTATGCCAATCCTTACCCTTAAACCTACCCAAAATGTATGCCTAAAATCAGTGAGGAATGATAGCTGTTTAACAAGGGTGTGGAAGCACCTAACCATGATTATAAGCCTAAAACGGATATTTCCAGAAAAATGATTCCCCAATTCTGATTGGTTGATTGGAAGGTTGTTCCAGGATCAACAAGGATGTTGATCGAGGAACATCTTGTACTTGGTGAAATCACGCTCACCATTCTAATATCACTCTGATCCTGACATCAAACCAAACCAGTACTGCTTCATATGTATTAGAAAGTGAGCACATTACATAAACATATGCATGCTGAATTTAAAAAGAACAGAGTTTATGGATCACTGGTCTAACTAATGGAATAAAAAAACTGACTGCATGCACCACAACCAATACATTTCCTACTGCTGACATTTTGGCCATCCTAATAAAGTAACCTTTCTAGAAATGACGGTGAAGAGCAATTTGTTTGTTCAAACAAAATTGCTGTGTGAAAGAGAGACAAATCACAGGCAGTGAGAAGATCAGTTTGATGTAAAATGTACGCTTCCATAGAACCGGTTATTAGACTAACAAAGCTTTTTGGCGCAATATTTTGCAATGTCTTTCGTAATTATTACCCATACAGTTTTTAAAGAGACAGTTCACCCAACGAATGTTCATTAGAAGAATCCTCGTAACTAAAGAAAGAAAACAGGATACTGGTACTTTCAAAATTAAATACCACCCCAAAAATGTTTTGCAAAATTGCTAAATAAAATAAAACGCCTTAACAGTACAAAACAGTAATAAATGTTAAATGACTGTGTCAGTTCCCCATGTGACGAACTGCTGTGGGGTTGAAATGAATGCTTCAGACTCTCTGATCTCAGACAGCATTAGAGAGACAGAGCAAGATAAAGTGAGATAAAGTGAGAGAGACTGGGGAAGAAGTATTGCCATCTGTCTCTACCTGTCTGTGATTACCAGAAGCAGGCCGACAGGAGAGATCTCTAGAGGGATGAGACGATGGATAGAGGAAGAATTGGGAGGTAAAGGGTGAGAGTCAGGGGAAGAATAAAGGACTGGAATGAAGTGAGGGATGATTTAGAGAGGCGTGAGAGAGAGAGACTCTCTTGAGGATGAGTGTGAACGGTCTATCAGGCAGACTGGAGGCAGCCGGAAGAAGAGAGAAGGATGGAGCGTGAGAGAAGATATCAGTTCAACTTAAACTTAAAGTGTCTGGTGGACGGTATACTGTAGCATGCAAGAATAAGATGACTATAAATCACAGTACAGTCAAAATAGTAAGCCAAAGATACTTTGTGAACTGAAGTAGTGTTGACTGAAGCCTCTCATTTTCAAACTGAAGGTGTGCAATTTTTTTAACGTTAAAATATACTAGTATGTTCTAAATTTTGGAGTCACAAAGTTACCTTTATTTATATTTTTGCATTGTTACAAAAGGTTTTGCATTGTTACAAAAAATCATTTTTTTATTAACTTGATACTGAGGACTGGAGAGATAGCTGCTAAAAATACAGCTTTGCCATCGCAGGAATAAACAACATTTATATTCAAATATTTTTATTTCTAAACATGTCTTGCAGTATTACTGTTTTACTGCATGTTTAATCAGATAAATGCTGCCGTGGTCAAAATAGCAGCTTTCAAAATGAGGGAGTTTCAAAATGATCGTTTGGGGGTGTGCCTGGGAACCAGGTTTCAAAGCCGTATCACTTACTAAAAACTCAGTGACCTTAGAATTTTAAAGAAAAAAAGTAAAAGGCCTGAAATCTTAGAAAGACAGAAAGAATGAAAAGTGATTCCAGATTTTATGACTCTCCCTCAAAGAAATCAGAGCTACAGTATGAACAAACACGCACACGCTCACACTCGTCAATCTTATCTAGGTCCTTGAAAGTGGCATTTTGTCAAAACCCAATTTCGACTTGGATGATAAAAATAAATTCCATTAAATGAGTGTGGGAGTGTGGTTGTAAGTGTGTGTGAAGAGTGGCTCAGCCTGTGATTTTAGGTGTTGTGTGTGCGTGTAATAAAATATGGATGCCATTGTTCAGCGGTGGTGGTGTTCTCCATGAGTGATTTTAATTACAGATCGAGGGATAAACTGGCCTGAAAGACTGGACTCTGGTGCACACACACACACACTGCTAGCCAGCATGATGATAGATGACATGACATTAAAACGAGACAGGGCTAAAGCCTCTTTCAGGGTGAAAAAAATGAATGGAAAGGTAAGCCTTAGGTTAAGAAAAGAAAAAAGAAAACAATCCCAATATAGAATTATTATATTCCCCTCACTATATTTAGGGATGAGTGTGTGTGTGTGTGTGTGTGTTGGGTTTCTCTCCTAATTAATGAAACTCTTGTTCGTTTTGAGAATGTTTTATAATAAAGCCTCAAGCAACTCAGTGGCCCAGAAATTCCAATTAATCGAGTCTCTCTCTCCTATTTTCCCTTCTCTAACAGACCTGCTGTACTTCATTCAATGAGCAATTAAAACAACTAATCCGGAATGAAAACCGATGTATAATTCATGTATAGGTCTATACGTTCATTTTACTTCCACATAAACAGCATAAACAAACACAAAGGAAAATCTTCACGGCATGATGTTAAATAAATGCAACACCCCAATAAAGGTTCTATCTTTTTGTTGGCTCCCATCAGGAACCAGACTCATGAAAGCAGGGCCTTTATTAGATGTGTGACACTGGAGCTGAGCATGACAGCCCTGTCAGTGGTAAAACCATTAGGCTGACTGACAGCGAAATGAGACTATATTTCAGAAGCACTTCATTTAAATCAAGTGCAGTCTATGGCCTATGGCTCCCACAATGCTTTGTGTCAGCATTTCCTAATGTACAAGGATATTACCCATCATAACTGTGGCCATATTACAGTATTCCAAGGAAAGCAGTGGATACAGAAATGCAAAAAAAGTGAGTTTTCTTTGTTTTTCACAACAAATTATGGTTTTAAGTTGTGCTTAAGTGACAGTATAAGTGACTGTATCAAAATAAATACAATTTACATACAGAGTTCATCTATGCTCTTCATAAACAGACACAAACAAAAACATTTCCATAATTATAGAAAGTCTGTGTTTCTGTGTATGCATGAGCTTCTGTTTTCTAAATTAATAAGACTCCGTGGACAATCAAACAACACACACACACATGCACACACACGCAGACTTGTTTTCCGGCCATAATGAGATTCAGTGAACTGCTATCATCCAGTCATCATTGTAACTTACAAAGGTCAAATGCATTTCAGAACACAATGATGCACTACAAATAGGGCTGGGCGATGTATATCGAACAATATATTATGCTCATCTCGTCAGTAAAGCCGGTTCTTTGATTAGCGGTAAATCACCATCAGCTGTTTTCGCCAGCTTATACACAGAGCCGTAGATCACTGAGAAGCTGCGCCATTGAATCTCCCGCGAAACTCAACGTGTAGCTTGTCAGTGATCTACGGCTCTGTGTATAAGCTGGCGTTCCTTTTGAAAACAGTTGACGGAGATTTACCGCTAATTTAAGAACCAGCTTTACTGACGAGATGAGCATAATATATCGTTCGATATATATCGCCCAGCCCTACCTAAAAATGTAGAATCCAAGCAAAAGTATGAATGTGTTTTCAAAAGTAGCACAGAATATAATAGATATAACACCAAACTAGTACACTACATTTATTATTACATTATTTACTTTACTACCTTAATAGCCTTAGTCAAATCAAAATTGTCAGTAAAGGATTTTCAAAATTTCTATTAATAATAATAAAAAAAAACATTTCTTGAGAACCAATTCAGCATATTGGAATAATATGTGAAGGATAATGTGACCCTGAAGACAGGAATGAAAATTCAGCTTTACCATCACAAAAATACATTATCATTAAAGTTATTTTAAACATGTTTTTAACATTTTAAACAACTGTTTTACTGTATTTTAGAGACAAATAGGGCATCCTTGGTGACCACCATCTTTTAATAACATGACATTTTTTTTTTGACCTTTAACTTCTGAATGGTATTGTTTGTGTGGGAAATTCTGGATCCGACTTTTTCAAACTGCACCCTGCTCTATCCCATCTTCAGCACAACACAAACACCTGTGATGAGGAAATTCAGTAAAACCGGGATAATCATCATGCTCTTGTAAATTTATCCTCAAGTGACAGCCTATTAATGTAGCATTCACAAGGCCATTAATCTAGATTTAGAGAGGCAGACAGAAGTCACTGGCTCCCCGCTGACTACATTATGTTTGTTTCATGTCTGCCTGAGTGATTATTTTAAACACTGCACCCTGTAATAACGTGACTGTAGGGAAGCACATCGTAATGTGGACACTGTCACAATGCTGAGCGTTTCAGTTGAAGGTCAAGGCTCTGCATGAAATGTACCACTTAAACAAATCAGCTAACCTTTTTCTGCCTGCTTCCTATACGGTTTCTAGACACACAAATTACACACACACACATACATTCACACAAAGTGTACCTAAACTGTTTTAATAGTCAAAATTTGTGCTTAAAGGATAATTAAAATGGTAAAATACGTAAAACAAGGCACAATCAATGCATCTTTACAATCAAATCTGTGACCACCGTGAAAAATCACGAAAAAACAACTTAAAGGGCAGCAAATCACCATCATCAAATAATTGGTAGGCATTCTTCTTTGCAGTAGCACTATAAAATTCGGAGTGAAATATCATATTAAACATCACAAATAGCAAACACACAATTTGCAGCAACAGTAGTCTTTTGTTGGGGCTCCCTTCATCACACTGAGGCAGAGATTCATATTTAAATTACCCACAATGCTTTTCTCACAGCTCCCATTATCACAAACACTACATTATTTCTGACCTCTCTCTCGCCAAACAGAAACTCTTCGATCCTTCGATGCACGCAGTATACTTATTTATACCTCAACAAGTCACATTTTAGATTCGCAAATGTATATAATACTGCAAATTCAAAGAGCCTTTAATTAAATGAGCGAGTCTTCTCTGAATAAATGCAAATGGTTGTTTGCTATGAAACACTCTCATAGTGTTATTTACCCTGTGGCGTATCTAATCATCTATGTTTATTATACCGTATCTCAAGCTAATGGCATCTGAAAGTGCTTATAGATTTCTGTTCATTTAAGTAATTAGCCAGGGCTAGCACACGTCAGTTCTTATAGATGTCTGGCCTTCAGGTCTTCAAAGCACGTAATCAATGCCTGTATCACCTGAAAGTATACATTGTCTGGAATTTACATGTTACTAATCAGCATTTTGTCTCGTTTCTAGTAGAAAATCATATTTACAACATTTAAATGACAGAAAATGTACTTGACGTGACATATTGTGTATATGAATATGTATACAATTGTTCATTATATTTCATAATATGTATAATAAATACACGTACACGTTTGTGTGTGTGTGTGTGTGTGTGTGAAAGAGAGAGAGAGAGAGAGAGAATTATATATAATTATAACAAAATATAGGCCAGGCTATTGGGCCGGTGTTTGGTTTTATCAGCAGATAAACAGATAAAAATGAAGTGATAAAGAGCTTGGCTACAGTGAATCATTCTTATCAAACAATGGTGTTGAATCACTGACCACTTCTAATATTTCTTTCAGTAACTTTCAGTGCATGAACAGATATTGCTATTCTTGTTATATTACAAACAGACACTCCCAGATATTGCTCTTGGGCATCTTAAAATTTAATTTATGTTGTTTTACGATCCTGAAAAGGTCATTTTGTGCTGCTTTCAATAAGATGTCTTGTTATTACTCCAGACGGCGTCATTTTCCAGAGCGAACTTTTGTTTTTTAGCATGTGCTGGTGGCTAGATGTGGACTTATATTTAGCACTATAGAGTTCTTATTGATGTATTCATCATCTGAGAAAGGTGCGATTACCTCTCTGGACCTGAAACAATCATACAAGCTGTCATCTAACTTGATTTATAATAAATGACCGGTTTTAAGCAAACAGCGTGATGGATTCTTCAGGTTTTAGCAGAGAAGTTTCACCTGAACTGGTGTGCCACCTTTAACGCTTTCTCACCAGATTCACTTGCTGCTCAGAATGAAACATACACTGCTCATCCACCATTTTAATAATATTCCTATTTAAATGCATGAACAATATTTGGCTTCAAGCAGGTCAATGCAATCTCTCCATCTCTATACTGCATATATTTCTCTTGCTGTCTTTTTCACACTCTCTCTAACACACATTCACCCCAAAATAAAATTAATTAATTATATTTATGTAAAACTGGTTTTAAAAACATTATGTTCATATAAATGCAATTATAAACATAGTTATATATAAAATATTACAATCTTATGAGGAGTTCATTTGCAAACAAATTTAATTGTGTTTTTTCTTTATTAATTTCAATCAAAATATCGGCTTATTTTGATTAGATTGCAAAATAACAAAAAAAATACAGGTAACACAATAAAACACATTAAAACATGATAGCTTAATAAAAATTCTTTTTTTTGTTTTTTTTTTACATAAACTCCACATATATTATATATTATAATATTGGTTGCATGTAATAAAGCACAGAGTAAATGGAGGTCCTTTTGTTCTACCTGGAAACTGTAAAAATCAAACTGACCAGTGTTTTGCCCAAGGCTCTGTCTCTTTTGCCAATTTCCTTGCAAGTGTTGGAAAATGTTATAGAATAACAATGTTTTACTATCTCAACTCTCTGATTTTTTTCTTTTCTCTCTCAGTACTGTTGCTCTGGATGACAAACAGCTACTGGTCCCTTTCCAGTTGTGAAAAAGTGCCTTCCAGCACAAGATGCTCACGGCATCCTCAGCTTTAGGCTCGGTCTATCTTACAGGATTAAATGGATGGGTTCTGCACCTGGAAGCTTAGAGAAAGAGGAAACGCTCTCAAAAACAAGAGAAGACAGAACAAAGCTTCAAATTTGAGAAAATAAGAAAACACCACTAACACAATATCAATTCTTTGCTTAGTATATCCATACCAAGAAAAAAGAGGTAGATTAGGATGAACTGGCATAGACTAAAAAATGAGACTAACTCAAAGAAAGAGAGAGAGAGTGCGAGAAAAATATGGCTTTGCTCTACTGGACACTCATGCATTATTTATTCTTTTTTCAGTCAGGCTGGATAAAGTTGTGGTCCTATAGCTCACAGTTGGCTTGTCCTATAGCTTAGACTTCCACAGTCTGTGAAGCTTTCAAAACTAAACTGCCAAACAAAAACTGTGCGTGTGCGCAGCATGCTAAACCACTCGCTCTGCTTCATTTCTGCACAGCGTACGTGTCTGTGTGGTTTCCTACATGCATCCTTCAATGTTGACAGGACACACACAGCTGCAAATACGATGCATATAATGCAAACTTTTAACTTGCATGAAGTAAAGGAAAAATTTATTTAACCTACAAACCTGACACAAGATGTTCTATTCGATATACATAATGAAAAGATATACTGAATGCATGCTTCTTCACAGGACACACAACTGGTATGTCAGCAGTAGATGTAGACGTATGTTAGAGACGTGACACGCACATATGGTGCATCGCTTCACCTTTAACCTCAAGTGTAACTGTCAAATCAAGCATATGGCCTCTCAAAAAGAAAGCAGCAGTGTGTGTCTGTATGTGAGAAGTGTTGATACCTGTGGAGTGAAGAATCAGGCTGTGTGTGTGTGTGTGTTTCACAATTGTTTTCCAGCAATAAAAGACATCCAAGGTCAGCGTGACCCACAGCTTGAGCTCTGACACACTGTGTCTGAAGGAAGATAAGATAATCTTGATAGTCTGCAAGTTAAAAATGAGAAAAGTACCTCAAAATGGGTTTTACCTTATGCTATATTGAAAACTGGTGTAAAAATTTTAGATTCATGTCCTATTTTTAGATTTTACTGAAATCAGATTTGTAACCCTGATCATGTGACTACATGTACTTGTATTATAAGCTTTTAATGCAAACTTGTGGAGTTTTCCCTTAAAATGTAGCATTAAATCACTTGCTTGTACGTGGTGAATGGGTGCCATTGAAAAGAGAGTTCAAACATCCGATAAAAACATCACGATAATCCACAAGCAATCAATACAACTTTAATCCTTCAGTGAACACCTTGTGAAGTGAAACGCTAAATTTGTAAGAAACAACTCCCATTAAGAAGATAAACTTTACATTCCACTATTTCCCAAAAAACCATTAGGATATTATACGTTTCTTTAACCCAGAAAAACTGCTTTTCTCTTCGAGATCCATCGCTGAGCAACGAATGTAATGTAAATTTCTTTTGAATGGCCAGAGGGTGAGCAAATATTAATTTTGGGTTGAACTATTCTTTTAATCATGCCACGTTTGTCCTTTATGCTTTAAAGTTACACACATAGACATCGCACACCTTCTTCTGACATTTATGACTCATTTAGTCCCCTCAAGGTGATATTTGGACAAATGTTTGATCCTGACCCCTGTGAAGTTTCATCTAAACAGTAAGTCTTCCCAAATCCTGCTGCCTTATGACAGACTAGTCACAGAAGATTTGTGTCGTGCTGCTGACATATGAAACTCATATATAGACATCCAGATGTGTAGGATGACATGAAAAGGTCAATCTAAACTATCACTGTCACATCACAATCTCTGTTTCTGATCCCGTCAAAGCTTTACACGTTCATTAGCACATGCACGACTGAGCTTACATCCAGACATCAGAGCCGACTCCATCTCACATTAAATCAAGGAACGTTGCTCAAGCTCCCATGAAATGTACCATGACTTGCAAATTAGACACTTGGGGTCCATAAAATGTAGAGAAGCTACCCACCATGCCTTCATATTTAGAATAAAGATTTCTATTACCAATTAATGCTGTTATCCATTAAAAATGTGAAGTAACCAGACACACAAATGCATAGAGATGCTGGTTAATAAAATCCTGTCACTTGAATTTTGACAATTGATGATTTACATTAATATATCACAGCACAGATGCCTGACACACACACCTGCTGTGTGTAGACTTAGCATTAACATAGAAATGAATGTTACAGCAGGTGATTCTGGTTTGATATGTGCATATGAAGATTAGAGTGTTTCTTGACATATAAACATTTTGCAATTTACATTTAGTAGTCATTTTCAATTTCCAAGTGTTTAGTTGAATTCTAAGTTTTAATTAACCTGCCATAAAAGTCTATTTTCGGAACTTCTTTTTGCCTAAAAAATAACAGATCTTACTAGTCGACTGATATTTTGTCTAAGTTGACACAAAGCAAATAGTGCTTGCTGCGGAAAGTTCTGAGTTTATCTTGGACAAAAGATGAAAGGAGCCTTAGAGTATCTCTCTACATCAAAAAGGCAGCCAGACAGACACACACCTGTCTAAAAGGAGAACAAAAGAGTTTAAGTGAAGGTACTTCAGTTGCTTTCAGTTTTTTTTCTTTACATATATCTGCATATTGTTTGTATCTTTTCGCATTGGCAAAAAAAGAGCACAATTTTCAAATAAGCTCTTTTATGACACGTGTCCTATATATAACCACATTATAGGGTTGTGAAGCATGGGGACTGAAAACAGCTGAATTATAATCAATATTTAATTGCTGCCCAAAATCATC
The DNA here is from genome assembly GCA_034779775.1 of Enteromius afrohamiltoni. Lineage (NCBI taxonomy): Eukaryota > Metazoa > Chordata > Actinopteri > Cypriniformes > Cyprinidae > Enteromius > Enteromius afrohamiltoni. The sequence goes on from JAUYWG010000057.1 coordinate 21,531,003, forward strand.
AAAACCAGACCAGAGTGGTTTTCTTCTTCTTCCTGTGAATTTTTGGCACACTGAGGCATATCTTTGATCCGGCTGCACTACTGGTGTGGACCTACTCTGAAGGAATGACACAGTGCCTGCTAAAATTCCACATGACAAGCAAGCCTAGAAATAAGTACGGCGCAACACACAAACAAGCCCAAACAGAATGGTTAATCAAACAGAATCAGAAATAAAGGGCCTAGTCAGTCTTTAGCTGTGAATAAGAATCTTCCACAGACTGAATGTTTTACTTGTACTACTCAGAAAGAGCCCACTTCTCTTTATTTGCATGTTTAAAGATAAGTAATACAGACGCAGTTCCTCTGACCAGAACATTTTACTGTCCACAAACACTGCATAAACATTTAAGCCGTGCGTTTGTTTTACAGGAAAACGGTGCAAAATGACTGACAAAACTATGAGTTGTAAAAACGACCATCCTTGATAGGCATAATCACTGGCACTGAAGTAATCCCTTATTTGATATAAACATGCAATTTAGTCATTAGACATTAACAATCAAAAATGAACAATAGAAAATTTGCTCATTACCAAAATGTCAAGAAGCCCCTATCTTAAATCAAACAATTAGAGCAATTAAACCCCAGGAGCTGTTATAGGATGAATGCAGTAATTACCACACTATTCCTCTTGTCTATAAAATCCTGATCTTGGAACAACATTAAGTAGATAAAACACCTTTTAACGATGTGGGCAGGTCATTCATTCGATTCAATTAGTTGTTTAAGGTGTGATCATGTCTATTCAGCATACACACCTAACAAAACTACCACAAGATTATACTTGATGTTATAATTGAGTCTCAATGAATATCATTCACAACAACATATGTCCTCCACAGTATGAAGTGCCTTTAGCCATTAGGAGTAACAGCTGTGAGAATCTCAGAAGGATACAGGAATCATAAGGTTGATAAATCACAAAACATCCATAATAAAAGACGCAGGATGGTTCTCATTATTGCAGAGCTTCGAGGATGGATTTGTCTTTAATTCATTCATTCATTCCTTTTTTTTTAAACATTACATTTCCTGTTATATGTAATATGTCAGCTATATACTCAAAATGGAAATGATACAAATACTAAAGTTGTAAATGTAAGTGTAACAAAGATGGATTTATGAAAGATTTCACTTAAATATTTTAAACAGGATATGCAATAAATGCATAGATATTAGCTGTTTGAAGACAGGGCAAGCTGTTCATGTAAAAAGTTCATGTACAAACCTTGTCCGCTGCCAACTGGCTATACAACGCCTGGAATTTCAGAGAAAGGCAGCAACCAGAAACAAGTCAAAGAAAATCTCAACATATGAATTTGAGGCAAGAAAAAAGCAAGGAAAAGGAAAAAACCTGTAATTTGCAATTTATCCTCCCCTAAATTTACCAACCAGTGTCTGTTTGTGGTCTGTGCAAGGTTTAAATTCCACTTCAGCGCTGACGTCTATCGCACTGTTCTAAGGCAAACGAGTGCATCTTGACAAGGTCGCGGGTTTAGTAACCGGTTAACCGAAGTTAGAGTGATACTTGCCGCTGGCCGTCTGAAAGTGGCTGCTCCCCAGACCAAGAACTGACCACAGATCAGATAATCACAGGCTGCAGAGGCCAAAGCCTCATAACCAGTGGAAAATTCTGCACTGAATCACACTGCATGGCAGGGAATGATCTGATGAAGGGCAGCTTTATTAATTATGAGAATGACTATTCCACTTTATGCCATGCCTTAGAATTAATGATTTAATGTTATGCCGAATAAACATCACATTTTTTTACAAATACTTAGTAAAATACAAAGTAAAATCTGTAAAATGTATTAATATGTAGTAAAAATTTTAAGTAAATAAAAATAACAAGTAAAATCAATTGTTTTAAATGCCAATTACATTTTCTGAAGATTACCAAGAACAACATTATTCAATTGTTAGCATTTTTAAATACTAATTTTGCGTGTTCTACAATTAGGAAATAATGTGTATCCCTAATATCATGAAAAAAAAAGTCTATTCTGACATATCAGCCTAAATATTCTTGACCAGATAACACTGAATATAAAAAATGTGGAACAAAACATTTTGCCGCCATAACCAAATTTAGCCAAGTGCATATTTATACATAACTTACTCACCAGAAAGGTAAAAACAGGATGGACGTAAGCTTCAAACTTACCTAAGAAGAGAAGAGAAAATTATGATTAATGCATTAATAAAGAATATTCAACTAACCATTGAAATTTTATCAAGGATAAACAATAACACAGTGACAATGCACGCATTTAATTGATGAATTAATGTGTTCAAGTAATGTGACCTGAATGCTTCAAGAGGTTTCTATAAAATAACATGAAAGCCACACACTAGATTCTTTTGATGAAATACAGCAGAACAGAACAGCTCAAAGGGGCACTTGACCCAAAACAGTAGGAGCTCTTCATCAACCAACTAACAGAAATTAATAAGCAGAGTCTATAATAACAACCACATTTATATTCATAAATCCACATATATTCAGTTTAGATGGAATTCCTGATATATTCCTGATATCCTGCATACAGAACAGCACAGCTCGCTCCTGAATTGTCAGCCATCATCCTACAAACATGCAATATATTATTCATAAACCTATAGCGTACAGCTTTCATTATGAATTAGACACAATTTCAAGCATTATTAGGAACCCAGTGTGAGCTGAGCAACAAGTGATGAAATTTGTGGACAGTGCTTTAATATTGAGGTTTAAGTATCAACTTTGAATTCAAAATATGAGTTTGATCTGTTCACATGTTCCTATTGTATCATCTGTATTCATCTCACAGTTGAATCCTTCATTGGCCTTTTGAAAGATCAATACATTTGGAACAAAGGCTGCTGAAAATCAGAACACAGAAACAAAAATGTCACAGAGCTATAGTGAAAACACAAAAACTCATAAGCACAATATACATATGTACAACTGTGTATATGGAGTTGACTGGAAGGAAAAAATTGGGCACAAGCAACAGGGATGAAAGCAAGCTTGAGAATACTTTCAAGCAAAACGATTCAAACATTTGGGAGAGCTTAACAAGAAGTGGACTGAAGCTGGAGTCAGTGTTTTAAGAGTCACCCGCTCAGGCGTCTTCAGGAAAAGGGCTCCCAAGACACTTCCGAAATAGAAACAACCTCAGAAGCATCTTACCTGGGCTAATGTTGCTCAGTGCTCCAAACTCCTCTATTCAGATAAAACTAAATTTTGCTTTTCATTTGGAAATCAAGGTCTGGAGGAAAACCAGAGAGGCACAGAATTCAAGCTACTTAAAATCCAGTGTGATGTTTCTGAAGTAATTGATGATTTGAGATGCCGTGATGTTGGACCATGGTGTTTCATCAAGTCCAAGTCAATGCAGCCATCTACCAGGAAATTTGGCTGACAAGCTTTATGGAGATGCTAAGGACTTTAGCACCTGCCAACAGTGGCAGGACCACTTCCATGCTAGCCTGGCTTCCGTGACTATAAAGCTCATACGAGCTTAGTCTGACCAAGCTACTTTACTATCCGCCTTCTGGGAGGTGGGCTTAACCTGCGTCCATCAGATGCCTCTGTATACTACCGGACGAATCTACAACCAATCAGACCACTCATTCCGATGATGTATGCATAGCGACGCAACCTGAAGCCACCGTAACCAATTATAGCTAGCTTCATTAAAGCAGTAGGAAAATGTCTTTACTTACTTTAATTACTTCTGCTCCGTTTTTAAAGAACATGTCATGAAAATTTCTCAAAACAGCTACAACAGCAGAGTCGAACGATTGTTGCTGCTCGGTATGCACCATGTTTAAAAGCTGGTATGGTCGCAGAACTGCTGCGTCATCGCGTTACACCCGCCTCTGTCGTGCCGGGGGCGGGAGCTTGTTTCTCATTGGTTCCCACTTTTTTGGGAATCTGAAATGCTCTAAAACGGCAGCTTGGCCAGACTAACTTTGCTTGCAAAATGAATGTAGCGTCAAAGGAAGTATGGGCGGGCGCAGGCTACTTCCACGTGGTTTGTTGACCATGATATTATTGTGCTTGATTGGCCAGCCAGCATGCCTGACCTGAAGCCCATATGAAATCTATGCACAATTTTCAGAAAGTTGACAACAATCCAGACTAGCTGAAGTCTCAATAGTGCCTCAACAGAGCCACAGACTGATTGCTTCAATGTCACTCCTCACTGAAGCTGGAGTTTGTGCTAAAAGACCCCCGACCAAGTATTGAGTGCATAAATTAACATATTTAAGAACTTATTTAGAACTTTGTATTCTGCAAACACTTTTTTTATTGATCTTAGATAATATTCTAATATTTTGAGATACTGGATTTTTGGCTTTCATGAGCTGTAAGCTCTAATCATCAAAATAAAAAAATGGAAATGTTTTACTTTAGATGTAACATAAAGATTTTTGAGATGCACCTGTATGCATATATATATATATATATATCTCGAATAACAAATAAACTGTGGTGCCTGGGTTTGCAAGGTTACACTTACAATGCATAAGGATGTGGCTGACATTCACAATCCACAACCAATCCCTATTGGAAATATTCTATTAATAGGAAAATCGAATAAAGAAACAAATAAATGAGATGCAAAAAAGACAGACTCTAACAGATTTAGGCCATAAGATAAGCTGGAATTACCCAGCAGGGTCCTCCTATTCTATTGCTTGAACGATGCTTTTCATATGAGAGCTATTGAGACCTGTGAGAAAGCACCAAGCTCTCTGTGAAGATGTCCTTCATTGTCCTCTGTTCCTCAACCCAAATACTAAAGCAAATCACAATCCTCTCCGCTCTCTGCTCCTTTTAATCAAGGTGGTAAAAATAAGACTATGAGCTGAATTCTCCATTAAGCCTCTTTTGTTTGGTTCTGAATAGCTTTTTCCGTGTGCTGATTCTATTGTGCCTGTGAAGGCCGGTTCATATTGCCAGCACCTGAGAGAATATTCACGGCCTTAGAGTATATTATGATCAACTCAGCCATTCATTCGGCAGACGTTCAAAGGAACTAATCAACAGTCACCCTCAAAAATGGCCTGGGTTCAGTTTTTACTTGCCGCAAAGATCTCAACCCAGGAGACCACAGGGATGAAAATAAACTGAATCTTATTCATCGGTAATCGCTCATTTTAAGATGTCTTTTACAAGGTGTGAGTCTAGTGTTTACAATGCAGTGATACAGATGTGTGATGGGCTGCATAACTGGACAGGACTTGAGGTGCCGAAATAAAGCAGAGCGCAACAGTAGGGGAAAAAAAAGGTGAAAGTCAAGGTTTTAGCCTTGTTAGAATTCCGACAGCAAGGTGCACTTCATTGGTCGCGACGATAATTCCGCAGAGCTACTTCATGCATATTCTAATGTGAGACCTCTCTCACCCTCCACTGCATCACTTTCAATAAGAATAAAATCTGGCGAAATCCCAGGAGAAGGATGACGAAAGAGAGAGATACATGAGGCAACAACAGAGAAAGAAAGGATGCATAAATTAAACGAACAGATCATCCAAAAGAGAATTCTATCATCATGTGTTTTCAGAGAACGTGGCAATCCGGGTCAATCCCCAGTTGAGAGGAAGTTCTGGGTGTTTTCAAAGTGGTTGCTTACTAGCAAGTACACTAATAAACACTAGACACATTAATTATGGAACACAAGTTTAATTTAACAAATAAAATGGAAACACATCTGTTAAATCCTTTATAAGCATGGAACTATCTGAACTAAGATTTTCATTCTATTGTCTTTTTCAATCCTTTAGCAGAATAAACAGATCCTGGTAAAGACGTCTCAATTGGAGCATGTCTCATGTCATATGTGTGAGCTGTATTTGATCTGAAGAAGGTTCCAGTGAGCGCTCTGTCAGAGCTTAGCAAAACTCTTTTGGGCTTCCTACAGCCGTCAAACTCTCTGAACAAAAGTGAAGCCTTTGAAAGGCGGTGAATCCATACCTGCTTTGCACACACTCCCAAATTTTAATAACAAAGCACCATTCAAGCAGACTTGGCAGTGGCAGCAGAAGCTGAATTTTCCATTCAAAGACAAGGCTGCAGATGCGTTTCTGTACGGCTTTCTAAATGCTGAAATTCTGTATGATTCTTATATGCGGTATTTTCTCAAATTCCCATAATGCATTAAATATGCATGATTATATTACGCAAAATATGTAGGCCCTGGAATTGATTATACTTAATAATAGTTATCACGTTTAATGATAAAAAGGTAAACATCTTTATCACAATTTCCTTTTTTGACTTTTAAATACGTATTAGAAGTTGATACAGGAGGCTGAGAAGTGATAAGGAAAGAAAAACTAACTCCAATTCAATAAAAAAGGAGCTCGTAAATGTAGCAAGAACAAAATCGCTTATTATTTTAATGCAGTAACGAAAAGACCATGCATGCCAATATTTTCTGATGTGCAGTCTCCAAGCACAATAATAAATGGCTCAATTCATTTTAATCTAGTGATTTTGACCTTATTTCTCTCCAGTACAATATATATGACTAAATCAGCACGTTCAGTAATGCTTTTACATTAAAGTGCATTTAATTAGAAAGAAACTCCCCGAGGATCATTCTAATGCATAACCCAGCTAATACATATTTAATGGAAAAACTGCATGTCACTCTCTTAATGGGTTTTCAACAATCCTAGGATTCATGATATTAAACAGTCATTCAAATGGCTCCGCGTGTGTGTGTTAGGAATACAGGAATACATTTAAAGCTATTTAATGGAAGCAAACAGACCAAAAAAATCTATTTTTCTCAGTCAAATCAGACTTGTTTGATACATGCTGCAGTATATGTATGCAGTATAAATTCAGGCTTTTAACCTTGGGGACATAGGCCTACTCGGGCTAAACAATTATGTGCTTATTGTGCGTTGTGTTTCAATTTCAATTAAAGGACATCAGCGTGGTTCTGTGATCCACTAATACAAACCGCCAGAAGAGAATTCAGCTTTAATTTTCTTAGTGAGAAATTCTCAATTCTATGAAACTAGTATTGCATAGCGTTATTAAATGTTAATACAGCAGCAAGGGAGACTCCATTACAATTTCTGAGCCTCCCATATAAACATCAATTAGATTGTCTGGTCTCATTTTTCCCAAACCGAATGATGGGTGTAAGAGCTTGAATCAGCAGCTTTGATAAAATGCATGAGCTTCCCCTCAGCCGAACCCAAACCTAAACACAAGAGGCATCAACACACACAGAGTTATGACGCTCATGAATAATTAATTACCTCAAATGAATAATCAGTAACACATAATGAGCATAGACAAATATTCATTATCTCCACGAGCGAGGCACTGATTGGAGGCTGCATCGGATTCTCAGGGGGCGTCTTTCCAAAACAACATCAAAGCGAAAGTTTAACAGGAAGAAAAAAGTAAAACATGGCTGTAATCCTGTACAACAGGATTGCTTTCTTCAGTAATCTCTCTCTCGCACCCCTCTTTATCCCTCCCTTTTCCCAGTCTCATTAGCTTGTAAAGCTATTGCGCTGAGGCTGACCTATAAATCTGATATTGCAGAAATAGGATGATGCCTGTCTAAAATTATTACTCTATTTCTGCAAAAGAAAGAAAGACTTGTGTGACAGTAGTGTTGGGCATGCTCATAATTACTTCCTGGTGAGAGGTTAGCTAAAAAGATTTAACGGCCAACAGGTCGAAGAGATTCCTACTGGTGTGATGTTAATTTCTTTAATACTGCTTAACATCTGCGTTTTTGCCAATTGTGATAATTATTTTTTTTTTGCATTGCTGGAATGTAGAATACCAAGCAATTTGTGCCCTCTATTAACACAGTAATTTGTTGGTGGGATACATTAAGATGATGGTTGGATTGAAATTCTACGTAGGCTTCAACAAATGGCAATGGAGTATTAACTCAGCAACAACAAATAGCCTTGAATTAGCATCTGGGATGAGGGAATTTTATGCAGATTTACATGGGTTTGAGAATTTTACGTCAATCTTTTTTGCCTCGTGAACTTTCAGAGCCCAGTACGGCTAAAGCACCCCTTCATCAACACATCAAACCAGGAAAGTGTTCTTTTAACATGTCAGATATCTTAGGGCATTCTAATTATTGTAATTAAATGGGATTTTTAATACAGTCCAAATTTATTCAGAGAGAATACTTTTTGATATTTTTCAAAAGTAGGACATTATAGTTCATTCGGGATAGCAAAATAACTCTGACATGTACTATATTTTCATCATCAACTAATGAACAAACTGTGATAATGTGAGAAAGGTTGAAGGTGTCAAATAAAAACACAAAGTAGTATCATGTTGAAAAAAGTGAACAAAGCCAAAATTAATAGAACATTGCATTAATTCAATCAGCGTCATATATTTGTGATTCCTTTTTGCATGAATGAAGGTGCACAAAAAAATTACATTTAATATAAAATAATCACACTTCTCTCTGAGGTTAAGGCTACTTTACACAATTTTCTCTTTTGCAATTATTAACATATTTAACAGGAGCAAATGATATATAGAAACTGCTTTAAGAACTAATTGAAGAAAAAAGGCTCATTAAAATTAGGTTCATTCCTGGAATCAAACCAAGCCTGAAGGAGGAATCTCTCGTCACTTCAAAACAAAAGAGATTATTGAAAAAACTGGAGGAAAGAAAACTCTGCTTATCCCTCTTCTCTCCCTGAAGGCTTCTTTAATTATTTTCATCCATTCCTCTAAATCCTCCGGTGATTTGTGCCTGGTGACATCATGCAAAATGGATGAGAGTAGTTGAGGTGGCATGCTAAGCACTTATTCAGTTTCCACAGGAAAATCACATTCACGTCAAATGATGATGTATTACAGATGAGGGATGCAGGAGAACAAGCAAAGGGGAGTAATGTGTTATATGGTTAAACAATGTGTTTATTGCCCAAGCAGGGGTTAAGATTGCAAGTCAGCAACTGATAAAGCCATCAGCAAATCAGCAACGCGTTGCGTTAACGTGAGACTCTTATGGCGCGATAAAAAAAAATAGCGCCGTTAATTTATTCACAAAGTTGGGTTGGAGTCTATACTACAAGCTATGGTGACTTTCAGCTTTAGTGTGGATGTATAGCCGAGTTTCACTGTAGCCTTATTCGGGCGGGACTCGTTTTCTAAACTACTTTACCTGTGAGCTTCGATTCTTATCACCTGTCGTTCGTGATCTTCATATACCGTTTGGAATGCATTGGTATTAGATCCACGACACCTGTGCGCTGACAGACTTGTGCGTCACGTGGGCTTTGTGTTTGTTTATCCTGAAGCGTCGGATCGCGGCTGCGGCTAAATGCACTTGCATTTTCTAATGCAATACAAAACACACCGTCAGTTATGTTTTGGCAGAACTCAAATTAGACATTTTAATCTAGATTAATATAGATTAAAAAAATTAATCTATGCCCACCCCTAATTTTGAATAACTATTGAATGGCTTATAGTTTAATATCCGTGTTTAGTATGGTTTTGCTTCAAACTTCTTGCTTGAAATGTTTCTTCCCACCCATTCTTAGTCAAATGTATCATATTCATGTTATAGAAATTATGTCCAAAATTATACTCTGCAAGAGTGGAAAAATTGGAAGCATGTGACTGAACAGTTGGATTTATGATTTAGGAGAAATATCATTACACACCGAGCTACAATGATATCTATTGGTCGAAACATGATTTTGGGATGTGTCCAAAGACAAGTCCAAAGACAATATTCAAATTCAAATAAAATATTCAAAAGGTTTTAAAACTTGTAAAACTTAGCTCTTAGCCTCAGTTTTGTAGCCCGGTTTTAAAATTATGCTCTCTGCCACCTTAAGAGCCTGCATGCCTGCTCCTGCCTAGCCATGATAAAAAGAAAACCAATCTAGTCTCATTACTTTATTTCTTTACTTTCTTTTCTTTTTCGTGAGAGTTTGTGTAAGTTAAGTTTTGCCTGCCATGTCTCCAAGTCTCCGACTGGACCGCATCAAACTTCAAACAGACTGCAACACGCTCTCCTTCAGCCACCGCCCAATCATCGGCTCCAAACACTTCCACGACAACTGACTTCCAGCCAATCAGCAACCTCAGGAAAGCCCTTTCTGCAGCAAGAGCAAACCTCCAGATTCAGGCTGAACTGGTGAAATTGATATAAATGTTAACCTCACTGACGAACTCAATGCAAGAGTTACTTAAGTGATTGACGGTTGTTCAAGTCAATGCAATAACAAATATTGCTGGTCCCCTAGAAGGATACAGAATGATTTTTGAGACACAGCAACTAATTTTCAGAATGTGTGAATATCTAATGAAGTATATGATGTGTAAAGAATTTCACATTTTGGACAAAATGGCATCTACAACTCCTTCATTTGATTTGACATGACATTTATAGTGTTAAAAATATTCCTATAAATGAATTCTGTTGAAGTTCCGCTTAATCAAAAGACTAAAAAATGTATACGTTTCCAAAAACAACTAAACTTTTTTTTAACAACAGCAGCAAAAGTTTCAGGGCACTAAATCTGCCCATTAGAATGATTTCTCAAGGACCATGTGATATTGAAAATACATTAAAACTGGCCTTTTAGACTGCAATATTTAACAAAATAATGCCTAATAACATATTCTCAATATAAATGCAGCCTTGATGCCAAAATATGAACAGTACTGTCTATAATTTACTAAGTAAAAGTTATTTATTTTATTAAATAAATAAACACATATATTACTATATGGAGGTATAGTGTATCTTTGTAATGACTTACTTATCTTAATATTTTATGTGTGGTGAGGACTGTTAGTATTAGATGTAGGTAACACATGTCTGTGGTGGTCTGAAGGATGAAGAAACACAGAGAAGAGGACACACTGATCAGTGAGTTTAGTGCTAGCGTGTTAATGTGAATCAGCATGAGGTTCCAGCTAGCAGAAACAGTTAAACAATCTGAGGCTCTGGATTTCTCATTCAGATCAATAATTAAACAGCAGACACCTGATGCTATTTAGAACATAGCACTTCAGCTTGGGAAACATGCTCAATCATACAGACCAACATATCTCTCAGTGTTTACCACATTTTTTAAAAATGCATTCTGTTTTTTTATGCCCACCTCTTTCTCTGGCTTTGCCCCTCCTGTTTTCAACCCAATTTCTCTTTGAAGCTCGACAGTCTTTGTCTTTGTAATTCTCTCTCCACACTTTCTTTTTGAGGACTGAATTGCTTTTGAAGACTCTTAAAATCCTGTTATACTCTCCAAGGGCGGATTATTATTCTAGAACGTTACCACTGGCTGGAAATGTGCAGGGAAAAAAAATAGGTCAAATTCATTGTAACTAAAATATAATAATAAATGCAGACTATTAGCAGACATGCAACCCTTATATATTTTTCTGACAGCTTTTGCATACCTAATGGATCTGGAAAGTGGCAGATAACATATTGATATGTCTTCTAAAGGAGGAAACTGAACACAGCAATAAGGAAGGTTACTGACCACATCCATCACTCCACCAGACCTCTCTCTCTCTCTCTTCCTCGGTTTAATAGGACTCGTTAATCAGGCTGGAGTCCCGTCCATGACAAAGATCTGTCTGACATTGACAAATTTACCCTTACAACTGAAAATAATGACACAGCAAGAGCTTATAGACACGCATGCCATCCTATGATAAGTCTGGTGTATTATGACAGGCCATTTTAATAAACTGTAATAGCTGACTGACGGCATACAGGAGCGTTTTTATCTTCAGTTGTTCCAAAGCAAAAGGTATTCGTGACATACTTAGCATAATTTTAAATAGAATAGTAGACTAAAGTCTTAGGTCTGAGACAAGATTACACCAATAAATCTAAATATAACCGAATTTTAAAAAGTAGTAAAAATGAATACAAAAAACCTGAAATAACAAAAACAAATCATAAAGTTGAAATGTGGATGTGTTTTAAAATAAATCAACCAGTGAAAGTAGCTGAGGAAAACAGCTATCAGAATATCATCAATCACCGCATGTATATGTGCGAGTAGAACGAAATGGGGAAAAGACTAATCTTGTTTCATATTGGTCCAGCATCTGTAGTGAGGCATTAATGGTGTGAGATTAGTACGGCTTTACTGTCACACTCCCAGATCCAAGCTTATCAGAAATCACCACATCCATGAAGTTAATCTCATTCAGACTGCAAACGGACTATAAAACTTGTACTATAAAAGAAACCGAGATTGCTAGTGCCATTTGGGCTGAGAGAAAATCTCCTGGAGACGTTACTGAACTCTTTGTCCCGAGGAGCAATACAAAACAGCATGGGTCACTTTTATTCATATTTTTAACTTATGCACACACCTCCATAAACACATTTCTCTTTATTCCGCTCCATTTCCTCCCACTGACAGTCTCATGCAGCTTTATCGAAAAACTTGCTTGTTCACACAACTGAATCCCAAACTTTCCTCATTCTTATGTGGTTAAGTGACAGCGACAGTAACCGTAAATGTAACCTCAGCAGAGCAGCCTGTCCTTTGAGTAGTACGTGGTTTATCTGTACTGGGTCCAGATAATTGCATCTGATTCCGTCTGTGAGATAAACTGGAAGAGGATTGTAGGGATACTGAACATCAGCTCTTCAGGAAAAGGTAATTACAGGTCTTGCTGTGTTCTCCTGTGATTTCATTAGCTCTCTGAGCACACACACGCATTCACATTTGTCTAGGTAGGTGAACTTAACTTGTGTAATCACGTCAAGCATCATGTGTGTTTTAAGTCAATGCTTCTCAACTGGTTTTGCTTCAGGGCCCATCCGAGGGGGACCAAACACAGCGACAAAATAGTTTATTGAACACAAGGTAACACAAAATATTCACAATACACGTAAAATAAACAAATAATAATGAAATGCGTAAAAGTGACCGATGAATTACTGCCAGGTGAGCTGATTACATAGAATTTGATGTCCACAACATAAGATATGGGAAGATATGTGTTCCCTCTTTCTTTATAAAAAACACATACTTGTTATTTTGTGATCCCAAGCATGGTAGTAAGTTTGCGTTTTTGAGTATTTGATTTTAGCATCAGAATGGACCTGAACTTTTAAGCATACCCTACTGTGTTACACTGCACCTTATTCATAAAGAAAGAGAAAAAAGATAGAGAAGACGTGTAATATAGGATGTGATATATTAAACTTGACAAATAGTAGAGGTCGCTCCGATGTACCTTTCAAAAGAAATGAGAAATGACTTTCTATTCTGTTAATACAGAACTCTGGCAAGGATATTATCCTCTTCTAAGTACTGTAGAGATGAGAACTGCTGCAGGGACAGAAAACAATATTTCACACTTATGATCCATAGACTCCAGTGGACATATCACCTCTCCCACTCTCTCTCTCTCTCTCTAACCTTTAGTGTTATTGCTGAGTTGGGTTTATGTTATGCCGACTTGAGCTGTCAAGGTTTCTTGTTCGCTGTGGTCCTGGTCATTGTCATGACATCTGCCTCGTGTATGCAAGCATGTGTACAACAATATCTGTGCATGTGGTGCAGACTTACCGACCGCTCTGTGTCACATTTTTCTATGTAGTACTTGTATATATGTAAGGTAAAATATTAAATATAGAAGGCCCGTGTAAACCACATGCACGTTGTCAGCGAAATGTTTGGAGTAATTAAGATTTTTTATCTTATATATCTTATGTTCAACAAGGCTGCTTGTATTTGATCAAAAATGCAGTAAAACAGCAATTTTATGAAATAGAAGTACAACTTATAATATGTATTTCTATTTGAATACTTTTTTAATTTTTATTTTTCACATCACATCAAATAATTCTGCTGATCTAGTGCCCAGGAATTATTTATTATTATTATAAGTTGCAATCAAAGCAAAAGATTTTACAGAGAGAGAGAGAGAGAGAGAGAGAAAAGAAAATCACATCACCATTAAATATTAAGCAAATTTGTTCAAGATGGAAGACACACACAGAGTGAGGGCAAGTGGTAAACAGGCAGTGTGAACATACAACCATGTGCACTCATGTGCACAATACTTCTTACACTCTTCTCTCACTCCCCCTCTTTAAAACACAGGCTGTACTCAAGCGGGTGACAGGCCAAGCCTTGGCTGTCAAAACACTCGCGGCAGGGGACGAGCCCAGCTGAGACAAACAAAGCCAAGCGGGCCATGCTCGGTCGCCATTCACAGTCTGAGGGTGAAATATTTAGACAGCTTGTTGCATATTAGTTCACAAAAACAACATATTTGTTTATCGGACAATGTAGGAAATGATGAAGAAAGGATGTTACTGTCTTGTAAATCTGTCATTTACATTGATTACTCGTCAGTAACGCAAATGCAGCTTTAATTTTATTTGGTGTAAATAGCATCCTTTAAATACGAGTTTTGGGTTTTATTCTTTCATGTTGTTTCTACACTCTCACACACACTCAATACCCTAGACTTCACGCTTGTTCGCATTAACGTCTTGACACTGTTTGTAACCGGAGGACAGCAGTTCTAAGACCATGTAGAGTCGCGAGCTCACACATACCCCGTTTGAACTCAACCGTGCATACAGTATTCACTGAAGCACAAACCTGAGGGACAAGCTTGACAATAATAAACCAGTCTGATGGACATCCACAAACCTGCACCTTCAAACACCCCCCCACACACAAAAACGTTGTAGCACAATATTAGCATCCCAGTAGTGACATTTTAGCTGGGACAAACTTCCATGGAGACACCGATCTGGCAGTGAAGCCTAAATGCTACGCTTGGCTTGCCTTCTCCTCTGACCTGTAAATAACAATGCTCGTCAAAGACAGAGCCTGTGCTTCCTGGTGTCCAGCCCAGGTCTCAACCCTGATCAAAGAGTCATAACACACACACAAAGACTCAAAATGCACACAGTTTGAGAGTTAACACTATAAATATAATGGAACTGACTACATTTAGCAAATGTACTCAATACAAAGAAAACTGCCAATGATCCACCTGAATGAGAAAGCTGCAGAAAACAAATCCATCGAATACTGTGTGTTCATTCAATTCATTCTTAAACATTCGGTAAGAATTATTTCTCCAGAGAGGGGAGTTTAATAGAGTGGGAGTAAAAGTGATGGTTTGCCGTTCACACTTGAATGCTTCTGAACTTTATAATTGACTCCATTAATTTACTCTTACCTGAACCAAACAGTCTCGCAGCACTTTCTGCATGACTGGTGCCGACTCGGAACTCTAAATTCTTAGTGCTGGCAAAACCAACATCTGCACAGGAAAGGGTGTTATTTATTTTTGTTTCTATACAAAGTATATTTAGTAAATTCAAACTGAAATAAACAGAAGCTGCTATCAAACTGTCAAGATGAACACGTTCCAATACACATTTTTTCAAAGCTTTTGCAGTTTCCAGCTGAAATTAACACTAAATGTAAAGTGCACTGATAATTTGTATTCATTTTTAGACTTATGATTACAGGTTTAGCTTATTCATTAACAGTGTTGTGCAAGTTACTTTCAAACTATAATATATATATATATTACTTGTTACTGTTATTTAAAAGTAATGCCTTACATTACAATATTACTGATTCAAAATTGTAATTCGTTGCATGACTCCTGTATAACTTTTAAATTACTACAGAGCAAATTACCAAAATAACTACAGAGAGCGCGCCCTCAGCGCAGCTGAAGAGTTCTGCATTCAAATACACGCAACAGACTAAAGCTTCAGCAAAAGAACATGTACCGAGTAAAATATTACTGAAACCTAATTAGTAATGCCTTAAACTACTGTGTTACAGCAAAAAGTAATATATTACTGTAATGTATTACTTTTGTAATGTGTTACTCCCAACAGTATTCATTAAAAAAGACTGTTGTGTACCTGCAATGCAACTAAATGCATTATTAGCATCACTTGGGTAAATACGAATAACATGGACAAATCTGGCACAAAATCATTCCCCAGAAGCTTTAAAAGGGTCTTGGCTATATGAGCACTAGGGGTACAGTATCTCAGTAAATCATTATTTGTGTTTTTCAGGCTACCTCAATAGCCACTACTAAGGACTCTCATTTCCCCATTAGCAATTTCTTGAACCAAGACAAGATCACACTCAGGAGAGAGGGCACAGAGAGGGGTTCAAGAAGTTCACCATGAGCATGACAATGACAGATTGAGAAGAGAGGGAAAGAGCTTGATGGCAGAACTCAATGGAAGTGGAAAAACATGCTTTTTGAAGCATCTGGAGATGACTTGTGTCAGCAGTCATGACACCTGCTGAACCTCCCATCATTCCAGGAAACCACAGGTGGAGATTTAATGCCTGACTATTATTTTTTGCATTCTTCAAAAGCAAACAGCTTTTCACTACGTAACACTGTTTTTTAACACAAGCTAATTTATGCCACTGCATTAACATATCCGCCTGCTAGGACTAATAGCTCTTCAGCACAAGGCCTGCCAGACTATATGTATTTATGTATAGTATTTACTGTGATTGAAGAGTATAATGGCCAAGTAATCGTACAGGTTTGATTAATATGAAGTGTGAATTTGCATTGTTTTTTAAATACTCAGTTTCTAAGAGCAAAAAAAGCGTATGAAATGAGTGGTATGTTTTTTACCTCTTAAACTATGTGAATTCAGGACTAATATTACATATTGTTTACAGTCATACAAAACAAAATTCTCTTTTATTTTTTGCTTTATCAGCATGTGAGAGACAGGAAAGTTAAAGGCATGCTTTTATGTATCTGTCTCTCTCTCTCTCTCACAAACACACACAAATTGGCCTCATTGGCAGCCAAATCATTTGCTGTTCCACTTACAGCCTCTCTTATCACAGTTTGGCTTTCATGAGTGGTGCGCGCTCACTCACACATTCACGCAGGCTGTCTTTTTCCCCCAAAGCATCTGATCAGTGGGGTGAATCGGTTAATGTAATGCAGACACACTCGTATTTCTCTCTTACCTTTTCAGTGTGTGTTGTGGGGTGAATCGCTCATGCTAGAAGTTAAGCAAAGCTGCAGTTTTCATGCAGTTCATCATTTCTTTTGTTAACAGAAGCTCCTTTCCTCCCAAAAGCCTTTAGTTAATCAAACACCCACAGCCTGTGATATAATCCCAATATGAACTTTCTATCACCCTTTATAAATACACACTCATTCATATTCAAGCTAACCATAACCTGCTTACGGATGAAGAGTACAAATGTGACAAGGATGTGTGTCTTTTTTATCCACCCCTGCAGCATTCCAAATCATTTAAAGGATTAGTTCCCCTAAAAATAAAAGTTCTCTCAATATTTGCTTAACCTCATATCATTCCAGACCTGTATGACTTTCGTTCGTGAAAAACAAAACAACAAAAGGATAAAAATGTAAGCTTTTCTTTTTTTTTGGTGAAAATCTGTCATCCATGTGGAATCTGGTAAAGAAAAAGAGTAAATAAAAAAATGTCCATGTTCATTTCATGCACAAGAACAGCTCAGACATTTAATCAAGCATAACATTTGGGCTTAGTTAAAGAAACAAAATAATACAGGTTTGGAATGACATGTTGATAGAATCCGATGTGTCTTTTAATGTATAACAACTCTTGAAGTTTGTAAAAGAAAAAGTAGCAAAATCCAGTGAGTTCTACTTCAACTTTGAAGGTGAAGGTGCGGTATAAGGAGCTTTATGTCTGACTTATGCTAATAGCAGAGAACATGTCATGTTCACGTTCAAACTCTCACACGCAAAACTATGAAAAATACTGTTCACTCCTTCAGCACCCAAATCTACATAAACGTCTTTCAACAAGCATTTTACTTTCAAAACAGAGAGCAAGGAGAGAACAGAATAATAAAGAGCAAAAAGAACAACATATCTGACATAAAGAACAATCTTTACCTACATCAGTATGAAAAACACACTGTTAAATTAGTTTTTCTTAAAGGAGTCATACAAAGCCAATTTTCCACAAGCTAATATGATTCTTTAGGGTCTTAATGGAAAGTTTGTAATATAGTTTGTTTTAAAATTTCTCAAAGATAGTGTAAAAAACGTTAATTTTACCCTGTCAAATACAGCTCTTTAGAAATCACTCTATTCTGTGTACTTCCCCTTTAAATCTTCACGAGCTCCGCTGACCCCGCCCCTCTTTTTCAAAGGCACTCTCAGTGTTGCCAACTTAGCAATTTTGTTGCTAGATTTAGCAACTTTTTTTTTTCAAAAAGCACCTAGCAACAAATTTAGCAATTTTCAAAAGAGCAGTGGCTACAGGCTTCACTTAGTAGAGTGTGGAGGTGTTTAAATTCTTTTTACAAATAGTCAACTATATTTTTCATACAAATGTAAAAAGACATATTTCAAATAATGTTTTTGCTGAGATGGCCAGTCATTTTGAGAAAACATTAATTATTTTGTATACTACGTAAAGATGTAGTTTTGAGTTGCGATTGCGCAATGACGTCATCACACAAAGTAATATGTTAATAAGAACCTAGTTATGTGCATCTGGATGTAATGTTTTAATATAACACAATACACGGTGCCTCAGAGAGTAGAGACATGACGGGCATCACTGATATGCAAATTAGTGTGTGACTTCATTGGGCAACATTTAGCTACTTTTCAGGCAGGCTTTAGCTAGTTTTCATTGGAAATAGTTGGCAACACTGCACTCTCAGAGGATCTTTTTTTAGCCGTATTTCATAATGAAACTACTTGCTAAGTGAATGTTTTGCAAATAACAAAGTTTCGGGAGGAAGCGCTGGATGATTAATCTCAGCCGGCATTACCTAATCAAACCCCTTGTTATCAGACCCAATTTCTAAGTACAAATAAACCCATTTCAAAAAACACCTCAATCTCTTAGGAGTCTTGCTTGTCTCTGCGTCTCGGTCTGATGACGGCTCACTCAGGGCCGGTCTAAGGTAAGACACCAGTTCTGTCTGTGTGACACGCTGCTGTCAATCAATTATTGTGGGAGTGGCCTCTGTTGGTGTGACGCCACAATCAATGGCTTGATTTCAAAAGGGGCAACTTATTTTTATTACATAAAAAATTATCATTGTAGGGTGGTTGTGTTCACACCCTCCCAACACACATTTCAGTCCATGTGGCACCAGATGACCCCTTTAAAATTTCTAAGCCGAGCGCAACAAAATGTAATGAAATGTGCACTTATTGTACTGGCATTTAAAATATATTAAATTTACAGGAGCAGTGAACAGTCGAATAAAGTATGAATTTTATTCACATATTAGAGTGGCATCTTCATGTTTTAGCCTATCAGAGGTCACGACAGAAGAAAACAGCAGGTTTATCATGCTATCTGTTGACTGCTCATATCTTACATCAATTGGCAGAACAATAATAAAAGTCCATATCATGGTATGGTTAATGCTAGAGTTTGTTTAGTTTGTGTGAAATTTATTGTGTGGACTATGATTTATTGGTATGGTAGATATCCAGCCAAGACTGTATAAGTGAACTACTATAATTTGCAGTTCTTATTGTTATTTATATACAATGTAATTGTATAAACACAATGTTATTTATGTCCAATGCAAGTGTGGTTCTAGAAAGTAAAAGTGCAAACATGTAAATAAAACAGTAAAGTTGGCTTCTTGGGTTGTTATCTAGCTACAGTGTTAAAAAGCTTTTACTCATGTTGATGATGCAAACATATTGGGGTACAAAGCTAAACTTATGCCAACCTTCCAAACCTGCGGGGGAGCAAGCAGTCACACCAAGATTCATCTCCTGTTGCTCAGCAGATGTAATTTTGAGTTGTAAAACACCTGCATGTAAACAAACGCTCCATGGCTGTTTCCAGAGGTAGTGCAAGACGATGACATAGAAACGTGATCATGACGTAAAACTACTTCACACTGACAGCTAAAGCCCAGTGCAATTGACACATACACAGATGTGCACTGACACAAATGTGACACTGGCAACACACTTCAGAAAAGAACCGACCGGAAGAAACCAGTGGAAGAAGGGGAAAATACAGGTATGAGCACAACAAAATTATGAGCTAGGTAAAAACAAATAAATTTCATGGCTTGTTCTTGTTAAAAATGCGCATATAATAAATGCAGAGGGATAGATGTGTTAAATTACAGATTTATGAGTGGGTGTGCAGTGATATTTGGTCTGGTGTCATTTTCCGATGAAATGCCATGCTTTGAGCTTGGGGCATATTTATATGGAAGCAAAGCATGTAGTCATTTGACCTTTGTGACATTAAGTGGACTGTGTGGAACACAACCGGTTTGTTTTGAAACACATTAAGCATGTGTCACACACTTTGTCACACAGATCCTCTCGCATTAGACTTGTACGCAAAAAATCCTACAACAATGTCTTTTTTAAAGCATATTTCATGATAATGAAACGTTATGACGTTGCATAAAAATGTTGATTTAGTGGTTAGACATGGACTCAGGATGCTGGAAGACCTTGCTTTAAAAACCCCACCGGTTCATTTGTTAAGGCTAGTACTGATCCATTAGCCCATGTCATTTTGATGAATAGTTTTATAAAGTTAGTCTCAAGAGTACTAGGCTCAGGGTCATAGATATGGTTCAGAGACGATCTGATTTAAACAATGAGAAAAAGAGATGAGATTGGACTCACTGCAGCGGTGAGGGTACCTAGACTAAAAGGGCCTCACTCAGTGTATCTATTATAACAAGTTTTTAAGAGAACCATTAATGAACAGTAAATACCCATGACATATATGAGTGAGATGAATTCTGACACTGGAAAAACACCTCCCCATTCTGAATCAGTCCTACGAATAAAAAGTTACACACACTCTTAAAAGCACCACAATCACTTTAAACGAACCCTCCCTGTTTTAAAATGGGACTGATCACAACCCCAGCTCTACTGCTGCCTCGCTCTGTCAAGCTTCACAGACACCAGACTGTAAATAACAAAGTACTATTGTCTTTTAATGGAGCAACAGCGCTGTCTGCAGCCAGACGCATAATGGGGAGAAATTCAAAGACTCTAAGATAAAATAATAACTGTGAGGTTTGTAAAGATGGGAATGTCGTGGTTGTGTATTTTTGCTTGCTGAACAGTTTTTTTAAATTACAAACATGCAATTATTTCAACCCAACTTGGTAAATAAAGCATGTAGAACATCTGGAGTTACAAACCTACAATAGCCAAAACTGCCATATTTCCCTTCACCCAAATGGCTCTATTCATGGAGAAGTGTTAAAATGTGTGAACGCTTTACTGTCGTCATTCCCTTTTTAAACTATTATGCAATTACAATGAAACACACCATTTCATCTGCTCAGTCTGTATTTGTGTGGTCAGTAAACTGGTATAATAATTTGCTGTATAAATACATCTATCCCAGTGATGTGTGGACTGAGAGCAAGAATAAGAGCTTTAAATGATTAGCTAATGCAGCGTAACTGTCTGACCACTTGGACCACTAAATATTAAAGAGTTTAAACCATTAGCCATAAAACAGATTATATTTTCTGTAGTTTTCCATTTAGGCATCTCATGGGATCTATGACTAGTAACTTTCTGGATTAAAGTCTGAAATATAATCCTGTCTGAAATTTCAACATGAACAAAGTGCCTTCATCCACTAATAAAGACATCTGTGACCCAGACAGAACTTGTAAAAAAAAAAAAAAACCTTGTTTAAAAGGTCTCTGCATGATCCTTATAATTGCTCAAATGCAATCGTTATAACATATCCTACAGTATAACAAACTAGAGCCTAAACACGCAACTTTGTAAAAGATTGGCGGTAATTTAAAACATTTGTGTAATTGGAACCTAGGGTAAAACATTTTCAAATGGGTTTAGCAGGTGGAGTCTTTTGCTACATGGCTTTAAACCTCTACTTGTGCCTGGGTGGCACTGTGACCCTTCATTATGTTCATTACATTTAATGGTCTTGAACAGCACTAAGTGTGAGAAAATTACAGTGGAGCACGTCGTGAAAAATAACTGCAGCTGTATCCACTGGGAAAAGAGAGGTGTGTTAAAACAACAGATAATTAAAGAAATGTATTTCACTTAAAGCGACACACCACATTAACATGTGTAAACAAATACACAACTTGAGGGAAGCATAAAGAACTCCCAAAATAACCACCAGCTTGTCTGGGTATTTCAACAAGATATTGAGTATGTACCTGTATATACATCTCATATTGCAGTATATTAAGAATTTACCAGGGGCTGTTTAAGTTGCCATGATGTAATTTACCTAGTTAAAACAATATACAAATCTGCATTTCCATTTTAAAATAATCAGTTTATACTCACAGCAATGTACCAAATGTGTGATATTGTAGCAAGGACAGTAGCTTTTAACTTTATTTGCTCTTAGGGGAAAAACTTCACACTAGGTGTGTTTCAAGCTCTTTGCGACACAGCTTTTATTTATAGAGTAGAGACTAATGGCCACAGCACAGCCTGTCATTTTATTAGTTCAAAGAGGTCTGCCAGAAGCATATTACTCACCACAGGGCTCTCTTTATGCTGCGTCTATAAGAAGAAAGAAGAGAAAGCGACAGACAGAGAGAGAATAGCATCTAATATTATTCAGAAAGGTTGACCATGGCACAAACCACTTTAACGGAAGTGCTGAGTTGCTAAGATGTGATTAACTCAATGATACTCTAAAATGCATAACGATTTAGTCCATGCTAATGTGGAATGTCTATATGATGGCATTTGGAAAGATGGGATCTGTCCATGTCTGTCAGGGTAGTGCGCAATGTTCAGAAGCATACAGGAAATTAGGAACGTTTTCATCAGAGAGGCCAAGAAAAAAATGACCTTTCCAATTTCCTGTGACACCCTTCCACTTCCTGCTCACTCTGTGAGTCTGACAAATGAGCAAGGCTTGGGGGGGGGGGGGGGGGGGGGG
>JAUYWG010000059.1:8011-31460 GCA_034779775.1 Enteromius afrohamiltoni
TTTATAATGTGCATGTTTCTAGTTTTCATCTGTTTGTGGGTGGGAGGAGCAGACAGCGGGTTGCCTGTCCCGTCCTTTGCGCTGCTTTGTTGAGCTTAGCACTGAAAACAATATATATTACACAATTTATTATCTTTTTCTTTTTCTGAATCATTCTGTTCGTAATGCGTACCGAACCGAAAGCCTCGTATCAAACAATTCCATACGAATACGCGTATCGTATTTAATACGCGTATGTACATTTATGTGTATTTATAATTACATATTATACACAGTACACATTAAGTAAACACAAACTTTTATTTTGGGTGTAAATATATAATTGATTTATATACAGTATTAGTTCGGAGATATTTGATTGGCACCCCTGGAATGTGTGAAAACTAGGGTTGGGCTGATAGACATCATGATGCTAAGCCGGCATTGCGATCCTCCGCCCCGCCGCAGCAGCAACCAGCTCGCGAAAAACACACTTAATCCAAGGTGGCAAATAAGGTAATTTAGTTAACCCCCCCATTCGCTGCCTACAACGGAGATACAATCATCCATCGTGATGTTTCACATTAGACATCGTACGATGCCAAATTGGTTGACACCGCCCAACCCTAGTGGCAACCAATCAAAATCAATAATTCTAAACTTTGCTTTATTTTTGTACCACAGAGTGAAAAATACTGGTGTATAATACAGTAGTCAACATTTTATCAGAGTTGTTCTAAACCAAAATGCGTCCCTGTCTTAAAACAACTTTTAACTTTTTTTTTCCACTTTAAATGTTGACTACTGTTCATGAAAGTCTTGTAACGGGTGGCTAAGTAGTGAATTGTCCTGTTTCTCATGTGTTTGTTGTAGTTGGTTGCTGGCAGTGTGGTGATGGCGTTTGAGGAGGTCTGTCCGGACCGGATCGACCTGATCCATAAGAACTATCGCAAGCTGTGTAACCTGCTGGTGGACGTGGAGGAGTGGGGTCAGGTGGTCATCATACACATGCTGACCCGATACGCCAGGACACAGTTTGTCAGCCCGTGGAGAGAGGTGTTTAAGTACAAATAGTATTTCATTATTATTTGACCTATTTTAAAAAATCGAGACTAGCGGTTTTATTTGAGCACAAAATTGCTTCTTGAAATTGACTCATCTGCTTTTGATTTTGTTTTCTTTTTCAATGCTAGCATTGAGGGTTTCAGGTAGGAAAGAGGGATTGAGAGGACTTTATACTGTAACTCTGACAGATGTTATGTAGACTGTAGTGATGGTCTCAAGAGAGAAAGTTGCTGGTGTTCCTTTTAATCATTTGTACAGTTGATTTAACAACTTTTTTTTAAACGTGTTTTTTATTCACTTATTGTGTATATGATTGTAGGACGCTGTGTTTGACGAGAACAATGAGAAAGCGTTTTATGAGTCAGAGGAGGAGAGGAGAGTGGACCAGTCCAAGCCGTACATCATGGATCCAGACCACAGACTCCTGCTCAGAAACACTAAACCACTGTTACAGAGCAGAAACACTGCAGTGAGTACACACACACACACACACACTGCCCTCTGTTTCTGTTTAGAGGAATATTTTTGGATCAGATCTGTCATAATAAAAACAACAGTTAAGCTATTATATTAAGTAACTTATGCCATATTAAATATTGATACAGGTATGTAAAATTATTATTGTTGTTGTTATGTCAGTATTTAGGTTAACTTAATAATATATAATGTTTTTATTGAATAATTACAATATATTATTTATTGTTGGAATAATGTTAATGTTAATGTTTACAAGTTCATATAATAAATATTATTATAGCAGCATATGTAATAAAAACATTTAGCCATTAAGTATTATCATCATTATTATCATCATTATTATTATTATTATTATTATTATTATTATTATTCTAATTATAATTATATCAATGTTTATATCAAGTTAATATAGTCCTATATTGTTTAGCATTTATAAATAATATCTCATATCTGTATTTTATTGAAATTATTTATAAAAATGTTTGACATAATTATTATTATTATTATTATTATTATTAATACAAATATGTTAAACTATTTCATTTAGTATAGTTTGAGCATACGTGTACTATGTACTAGTATAGCAAATATTAATAAAATATATATAATCAGTAAACATTTTTGCCATTTTAAATATTATTAATTATTATTATAATCATTAGTCAGAATCATTATGTTTCAAATTACTTCAGTTTTAGTAAATAATAGAAATGTTAATACTTTTAAATTCCCAAACAACAATTATATTACTACATTAACTCTTTTTGGACTTTCTATTATTATTATTATTATTATTATTAGGATATAGTAATCTTCTTCATTTAATATAGTTTGAATTTGAATATACGAAATGTTATAAATGTAGAAATTCTACACATCCTATGGTGCAGTTGATAGTCGTTTTATTTTTTAGGCCCATTATTTATCCTTTTTTGCTCCTAACAAGATGGATAAGGTTTTAAGACCTTAAGGTTTTTCACCAATATTTGCTGATTTAATTTTTATAGATAAGATTTTCTTTATTTGCTTTATTTATTACATCCTTTCTTCTTTATTATTTCATGTTTAATCTGTAATATTCTTTTAAGACACTCGCATGCTCTTGATTCCACACACATCTGCGCTCTTCCGTTTTCTCTTTCTCCCTCTCACACTTGTTCCTGTTCAACTCTGAGCGATAGCGAAGGCCTTCAGGACGCACCTGAGTGTGTGTTTAGTGTTTGAGTGCGAGTTTGAGTGTGTTTGTACATCAGAATATTAGCGGGACCAAGGCTGTATCAGACACAACTCCATCATGTTACACACTCTCAGCCTTAGAAATGTGCTCAGAAAACGTTTTTCCCTCCTACATCACACGCACAGAGTGACTCGAGTGCTCCATCAACCTGGAAGCTCAAGGTCTGTGTGTATGTGTGTTTTTTGTAGTGTGTGTGTGATATGTTTTGATTAAAACTTGTCCTGCTTTGTTCTACACTCAGTCTGCACTCTGTCTTTATCAGCTCTTTCTCTCTCTCTGCTGCTTTAGCGGTTGATGTGTTGAAGTCTGCTGTCCTGTTCGTATATTGGGGTCAAAGTAATTTGGGGAAGACAAAATCATTACATACATTGAAGGCTTCCTAATCTATCACCATCTATCTCTTTTTCAAACCCTCCTCTTCCTGTTTCTCTCACTTCACACATCTCTGGGACTCTCCACCACGTCTTCCATTAATCTGTCTTTCTTTCATGAGCCACGTTTTATGTCCTCCTGTCTTTTTCTCACCTTTCTTTTCTCCCTTATAAAACATACCATGGAAAAAGTATTGTGTTTTAGTTTCTTTGGTGTTATTTTAAGTATCTTAACATTTAAAGGCGCAGCTCTTCATTTATAATATCATCTCTCTTTGTTAGGTTGTGATGGCAGTATCTCAGCTCTACTGGCATTTGGCTCCTAAACATGAACTTAGCATCATCACCAAGTCTCTGGTGAGGCTCTTGAGGAACCACAGGTAACACATGCACACTGTAAGAAAAATGAAAATGGAGATGATATCAAGATCAAATCTGTCAATCTAATTCCTGTTTTTGGTTTCAATCTCGGCTCTTTTAGGGAAGTTCAGTACATTGTGTTGCAGAACATCGCCACCATGTCCATTCAGAGGAAGGTACTACAGCCTGAAATTTTCCCCGCATTTCATTATCATGAAATCTGAAGATTTTATGGACAGTGTTAATGATACAGAATCCAGGCCTAAATGTATTAGTCTATTTGGTAAGGTAGGTAGGCTGCAATTCATGGAAGTCATGAGGTAAAATATTAAGTAAATTGCAAGCTTAGCTTTGAGGTAAACATCTGAGGTAAAATCAGAGGTAGGGCTCAATTCTGAGAGAAATTGTGAGGTAAAATATGGAGTAAATTTCAAGGTACGTTCTGAGGTAAACACTGAGGTAAAATCAGAGGAAGGGCTCAATTCTGAGAGAAATCATGAGGTAAAATATGAAGTAACTTTCAGGGTGAGAAATTAGGTAAAATCACAGGCTTCAGTTATGTCCCAAGTACTGTAAACTAAGGGTAGCATCTAACATAAAATGTTTGATATATTTAGTGCATCTTCTGAGGCAAATGCTGAGTTAAAATTTAAGCTATAGGCCTAAATTTAGCCACAAATGATGTCATGTCTAAAAAAAACCTTGAGGTGAAATTTGAGGTATCAGTCGAAACAAATGCTCAAATAAAATTTGAGGTAGAGCCAAAGTGTATGTAAATTAAGTATAATCTGATTAAGGGCAATATTTTGAGCGTAATTTCTTTTAGATAAACCTTTAAAACAGGTCTGCAGGTAAAAATTGTGGTAAAAGGACAAATAATAAACACTAAAATCTGAGGTAATGTCTTTAGGTAATCACTAAAGTTAAAAACAAGAATCTAAAGTACTCACTACTATCCAATGTAGTCCTGTGGTAATAGCTGTGCTGTTTTTAGGGAATGTTTGAGCCCTTCATGAAGAGCTTCTATGTGAGGTCTACAGATGCAACTCACATCAAAACACTCAAGGTAAAACCTAGACTTACCTTCGTTCAGTCTTTGTGTTTGTGTTAAAGTTAATGTACAGTAGCCTTGAAACTGTCATGCTACTAATGTTTTGTGTCTTCTCTGATGTTTTTTGCTTTTGTTTAAATCCTTCAGCTGGAGATTTTGACAAACCTGGCTAATGAAGCAAACATCTCCACCATACTGAGAGAATTCCAGGTAAATTGTAATACATTAAATAGATTCTGAAGTGGAAAAATAAACTGAGTTGAATCTTAAGGTGAAGTCTGAGGTAAATGCTGACTTTTATAAACGCAGCTGAGAAATAGCAGTTTTCAGCAGCTATATGTGTGTGTTTCAGACTTATGTGAAGAGTCAGGATAAAGCATTTGCGGCGGCCACCATCCAGGCCATCGGCCGCTGTGCCACTAACATCTCTGAAGTGACCGACACCTGCCTCAACGGCCTGGTCCTGCTGCTGTCCAACAGAGACGGTAATCACACTCTAAAGTTATTGTTTAGTTATTAGCAGCAGTGCTTCTGGTTGCCTCCAGATGGCAATATGATGAAGTTCAATGTCTTGCTGTGTAAAGACTGCAAAAAAAGACCATTATAACCACAGATGAAAACATGCATATTCTTTCTGACAAATGCCTGTCTCAGTGATTTACAAAACTCTTCAAAGAGCATGTTTGGACAATTGGGTGTCATGATATACTGTTTATTAAATCACTCAGTTTAGTTCATCTGCCGGCTAAAAAAAACTAATTTATATGTTTAACTGCATAAAAACAAATAAATTACTAGTGTTGTCAAACGATTAAAATATTTTCTTAAATATATACATACATCTGTATCTATTTATATATACATAATAAATATATACAGAATATATGTCAATATATATCAAAAATACTGTGTTTTTTAGTGTAGAATAGTTTCTTAAATATAAAAAAACATTTTTGTAAAATATGGTACACCTACAGAATTGATCACAGACACATTAATCTGAATCGCCTGAACGAATCGATTCACTGCAGTGATTCACTAAAGCTACAAATAAGAGAAGACATGACGCATAGGAGCATGAGTAAAAATTCCTCACCTTAACAACATAGTTAAGATGCTGCTGGTAACTAAGGTTAGTTGTTTAAAAAAAAACCCAAATTGGCTTGTCAGCGTATTCATGTGTTTGTTCTCTTCGTAGAGACTGTTGTTGCAGAGAGCGTTGTTGTCATCAAGAAACTTCTGCAGACGCAGCCGTCACAGCACAGTGACATCATCAAACACATGGCCAAACTCTTCGACAACATCACTGTGAGACACAAGTGTTAAATATTACACAGCAGTAGTGTTATAGTGTAACTGCAGTCTGATTCATATAAATGTTACACTTGGTGTCCATTTCTTCTTTAGGTCCCAATGGCGAGGGCCAGCATCCTGTGGCTGATGGGAGAGTACTGTGAACACGTGCCTAAAATTGCCCCCGACGTCCTGCGAAAGATGGCCAAGTCCTTCACCAGCGAGGAGGACATCGTCAAACTCCAGACGGTCAATCTTGCTGCCAAACTATATCTGACCAATTCCAAACAGGTATAAATCACACTTTGTTTGGGTTTTTGTTTTAGCTGTGTTTGATCTCACTTTCTTTATCTCTTACAGACAAAACTGCTGACTCAATACATTTTGAACTTGGGCAAGTACGATCAGAACTATGACATCAGAGACCGAACGCGGTTCATTCGTCAGCTGATTGTCCCGAACGAGAAGAGCGGAGCCCTGAGCAAATACGCTCGCCGAATCCTGATGGCGCCCAAACCAGCTCCTGTCCTGCAGTCTGCCTTCAAAGGTAACAACCTTGAAAAGTCATACAGAGTCATTCACATTTTTGTAGTGAATATATATATATATATATATATATATATTTTTTTTTTTTTTTTTTTTTTGTACTGTATTAACATTTTTTAGAAAAATATTTAATCAGTTTATCAGAAATTGCTTTTTGGCATTGCAATCTCTGTAAAAAAGTATTTACAAAATCTATGAATACTGCAAAGAATGCAGTTTTTTAGAAATGGAAAAAGCCTTTAAAAAATAAGAAACGTTTTTATAGGTAATAAAAAAATATTTGTAGTTAGGTAGTAAAAAAAGTTTAGTAAAACTTTATCAGCTAGTAATTACTTTTTGTTGTTACAGTCTCTGTAAAATGCTTTTTAAAAATAAATTTAACTGCACATAATGTAGACCTTTTCTGTAGTTCTGTAGAAATAAAAAAAAAATAATTATAGATTTTATTATGCATTTATGTTATATCTTAAAAACAATAAATATTGTATTTAATGAAAAATAACGAAATTAAATAATTTATAGTTTTAAGTCTGGGAAAGCAATAAAACCTCGTTTCAGTTTCTGTAGTGAAAAAAAGGTTTTTGCTTTTTTTATTGCAAGTTAAATAGTAGAAATTATTTTTTTGTATTTGCAATCTCTGTTAAAAAAAAAACAAATCTTATTTTTTTATAAATGAAACTGAAAAGAAAAATGCCATTGTTTCACTTCTAGATAAGTGAACATCATTTATAATATTACATTGTATAATATAATATGAATAAACATAATTTCACAAGTGATGGAAATTCAGTGATCAGAAGAAAACACCATTCTGTGCAGGAGTCGAACCTACAACCTTTCAGTTACCACCACAGCTCTGCAACCTCTAGCCTATATCGCTCTTCTTTTAAAGCTTTTATTGCATGATAAAACAGCTGGAGCAGTTAAAAAAGAATCTGCAGCCGTCAGTTAACCGTCATGCTCTGATTCTAAATGACACGACCACATCTATACGAACTCAAGAGTTCTGCTGACATCGATTTCTCCCGCTTCTCTCTTATTTCATCACACCATTCCATTCCAGCAGGACTTCAGAACTGAAACACACAACACTGCCACGGGAATTCATCCCCGCAGGCCATGACAGCAGCGCTAACCCGTAAACATCAATACAGCACGCAGAAATACTCTGCAACCGATTCTATCAAACGCCACACACTTATTTTTTCCCGCCTCTGAATTGGGCTTTTTTTTTTTTTTTCTCTTTCTCTCCGGATTAGCCACGTGGATTCGTAGGCTATGCCTTCTGTTCCTCCCGTGTTTGAATTGAATTGTTGGATTTTGGCGTAATTTGATAACAGACTGTCGAATCTGGGCGTCCTGTCCGCCCCGTACACGCCCACTACTACCACCTGTAAGTCCACGCACCTCACCTGCAATCAAACGGGAGTAATTACGCTCACGAGCAGGAAAAGGGTGTTACTCATTTGCTCCTGTAGATACACGGATGGACGGATGGATGAATTGGGGTTTAGCTCGAAGGATGCGCTCCGTGTGATTGATGCCGGCTGTCGCTGGGGGTAATTTTTGTTGTGCTGAGTATCGTTCTCGGTGCTTGGTAAAGCGTGTCCCGCTCTTAATAGGAGGTAATAAAGTTTGTAAGGGCTGATTATGCTGCGCTGTGATGAAACTCAAAGCGACACGTCTTTGTGTGTGCTTTAAAGTCACGTGAAGACGCAGGTTTTGACATTTGCGATGAAGGCGAATCAACATGATAATCGACTGATTTGAAAACGGTGATGCTGTTTCTGTTTTAATACAATGATTTCATGATTGTTTCCATGGTTACCATAGATTAAAATACATTTGAATACTGAAACATCCAGCTATTAGTCTTTATTTCATCAGTGCAGTATGAATTTGCCCTATAACATTTGCGAGACATTTAAGTTCTGCTGTCATTTTTAATATTGGCGGTTCGGATGCGCTGCCGTTCTTCGCTCATGTTTATATTCTGCAGAGCCACCGTGATTATGCGTTCATATACCTTGGTTATTAAGGGACGTGCCCGGCGTATTGTGAGAAGGGCACACGGGGCAGACCTGAATGCCGTGGCATTTCTGCCAGTTTAATGTCAATTACCCAGCAGGTCGCCTGCGCGGACACTTATTGCTTTTTAGTTTATTATGATAAAGACAGTAATACCCAGAGTTGGGGGCATAAACTAGAAGATCTGGGTTTATTAATCTTGCATAGCAAAAGTTTTGACTCTTCTTGTTCAATACAGTATGATTTGTTTTCGAACTTTTTATGCCACATTTATGATGAAATTATAAAGGCATCTTAATATGTATTAGATTAGAATGATTGCCGTAGATACAATTTTATTGTCATATATATATATATAGTGTACAATCAATGACAATAACAATCTAATCTAGTCTATAATCTAATATACTGTGTTTAACCTAATTTACTACCATTTTAAATATTTATAACTATATACAGTATGACCCTGGATCACAAAACTTGCTTTTTTTATGGTGTGTTAGCATTAGAAAATATTTGACAGAGGTGCAGCTATTTTAAAATCAGGAATCTGAGGGAGCAAAAAAAAATCGAATTATTGAGAAAATCACCTTTAAAGCAGTCCAAATGAAGATCTTAGCAATACATTTTACTAATCAAGCACTAGGTTTTAATTTATTCATGGTAGGAAATTTACAAAATGTCTTCATGGAGCATGGTTTTTACTTAATATCCCACTGATTTATGGCATTTATTTTTTATTTTTTTGTGAACCAGGGTCAAATATTTATATAAAATATAATTAATATTGTTATATTACTATAATATTACTCTATTTAGATAAATCATATTAAAATTGTTTGATATTATCTTGTTTGATGAAGTTGACGCTTGGTATTTCTGAGATTAGAAAGCAGAATCAAATGGTATTTCAGCAAATTGTAATTATTTATTTAATATTTCTGAATTATTTTCTATTGTATTTATTGATTTATTTGTACTTGTATTTTATAATTTTTGAATTACCTTCTCTGAAAAGTTTTACTACTGATGTTTGATGTTTGGATGTGGACAAAATTAGCATATTAAAACCTTATATGTTTTTACCCAATGCATAATATTTAATGGTATCCACGTATGTACATATCTATTTCTTGGTTTTAGTCTTTTTTTTTTTTTTCCCCCTCAGATCGAGACCGGTTTCAGCTTGGCACACTTTCTCATACACTCAATTCCCAAGCCAATGGATACCTGGAGCTTTCTGATTGGCCGGCTGTCGCTCCTGACCAATCAGTGAGAAATGTTGAGGTAGTAGAACCGGTAAGAGTTTTTTTAAAAGATAATCCTTACATGACGTTAAAATATCTTATACAATTAAAGGGCCTCAGCATACGATCATTTGCAGTGAAGCTCAAATTATGACCTAATTTCCTGTTGATTGGGGCAGGTGAAAGAGGCAGGAGCACCAACACTTGGTAAATCCAAGCCTGCCAAATCGGCTGAGAAA
This sequence comes from Enteromius afrohamiltoni, assembly GCA_034779775.1. Classification (NCBI taxonomy): domain Eukaryota; kingdom Metazoa; phylum Chordata; class Actinopteri; order Cypriniformes; family Cyprinidae; genus Enteromius; species Enteromius afrohamiltoni. Next base: position 17,905 of record JAUYWG010000059.1, read on the forward strand.
TTCTACTCTGATTCTGAAGAGGAGGAGGAAGAGGGAAGCAGTAGTGAGGACACCAGCAGCAGTGAAGGTAAAACATGAGCTTTGGCTTGCTAAGATGTTTTAGCGAATTTAAGGCTCGTATTAACCTCTTTTTGTGTGCATGTAGAGTCAGAAAGCAAATCTGAGAGTGAGGAGAACAGCGACGATTCGAACAAGAGCAGCTCCTGCCAATCAGGGAATAGCTCTAATGAATCGGACTCAGAAAAGAAGAAGAAAACTCTAAAAAACAAAAAGCTACAACAGAAACCAGACAGGTACTTGTCTCTTTTAGTTTAAAAACCTTATTTAAATTAACAAGTCATCACCTTCCCACTCACCAATCACATTCGTGCTTTCTAAACTTCCTGGCGTCTTTTTTCTTTTTCTTTCATAAAAAGGTTTGGGTTTGGGATTTTTTTTATTGTTTATTTATTTATTTTTAAATGTTTTTTGTTTTTTTTTTCAGCAAAGATGCATGAAATTGATAAAAAAAATGACAGTAAAACAATGTATAAAAATATTTCTGTTTTAAATAAATGATCAGCAAATAAGCATATTAAAATGATTTCTGAAGGACCATGTGACCAGTGTGAAAATTCAGCTTTGCATCACAGGAATAAATTGCATTTTTAAGTATTTTCAAATAGAAATAGCTTTTTTTTGAAATTTTTATATTATTTCACAATATTACTGTATTACATTATATTACTTTTTTCAGTTTTTTAAATTTTTTTTATCAAATAAATGCATCCATGCTGATCTTAAGAGACTTCTTTCAAAAACATTCAAAAATCTCACCAGCCCCAAACATTCCAACTGGATTGTATTTTTTTCAGACACAGCTTTTATTAAACAGATGCATCACTTACATAAACCTTCATTAAAAGTCATGCGTGTACACCACCACCGACACAGTACGAGCTCAGAATTCCAGCGCTTTATATTTGCACCTCATGCTATTTCCTATTTTGAAGTGTTTATGTGCATAAATATATAGACAGATGGTATGTAAGATTGACTTCGGTAATTTTAACTGCATATTTAGGTGTGTTTAGCTCAAGTGTGTGCAGAAGTGGAAGCACAATGTACAACTTGGGTTTTATATATGTGCAGGAGGTAAATAATGTGTGTGTGTTTGTGTGATTGTGTATGCTGCAGCATAAAACGTGACTAATAAAATGTGGCACCAATAATCTCCCTCTCCATCTGTTCATACACACACATGCTCTCACACACTCTCTCTCTTTCTCTCACTCACACACATGCCAGACCTCAACAATAAGGACATTTTCTCAGTAATTTTGTGTTTTTGCTGGCCTCACCACAAATGAACTATGCATTTTATTTTTAGCAATGCATTTCTATGCCAAAATGAACAATTATATTTTTCATCGCATTTATAGTCTTCTTAAGTTACAAAATATACAAATATCTGGGAATTAGCTCTAAAGCAACTCGGTACGTTTATAAATGCACAGTGTTTCAGTTTTTGATTTTTGAACGGATTTTACTGATGCTTCCGAAAGGAGTAAAAATCACTGTTTCAAATTTGCTAACATTAGTAACAAGTGTAGAAAATGTTTCATCACGTAAACCCCAAATGTTTACATGCAACACACAAACATGATGACTTTTTGTATTCTGTCCACATACAGAGTTGCACTGTTGATTGTTGTGCTGTAATGTTTCTGTAGCTGACCCTACTGCCATTATTAGAGGTGGTAATTAAACGGCTAATACACACACACACAATACACTCTTTGCATGTTTTGTTTGCTGTTCTGTCATTATTGTGCATAATTTAAGGCTCTCGTCTCCATCCTCAACTACCGTGAAATGCTCTCATTACACACACACACAACCTGCTTTAGCGCTGCCGTTGAACTGTGTACACTTCAGTTAGGTGTGTGTGCGTCACTTGTTCTCAGCAAATGAAATCCAAAGGCCAAATTAATCCATCTAATCATTTTACAATTAAACAGACATTGTTCCCTCTGTTCATTTAGCCAGGCTTCTCTCTTGTGCTCTCTCTCTGTATCAAACAACGTCCCTTTTTATGCTTGAATAATGAAATGTTCTTTAGTAATGGCTAATTGTTGATTTTTTATTTTTTTTATTTTATTTTTTTTTTTTTTTGACCTGGGAATGAATATTGAAACGTCTTTGGGTCATTAGTTGTAGTGCGTAAGAAACTTAGAAGGTAATAGATGTGTTTGCTGGGTGTTTTGCGGTTAGTCATTTGTCAGGTAAATTCACATAGTTGAGTTGTTGGTGTTTCTCTGTGGTTAACTCGATTAGGAAGCAGAAGAACGGGAACGCTGTGAAGGGTGGATCCAGATCAGAAAGTGAATCGGGCTCTGAGAGTTCCTCGTCTGAGAGCTCGTCTGAATCCGGATCAGAATCCGGATCGGAATTAGATTCAGATTCAGACTCAGGAACAGACCAGAAGAAAAACACAAAGTCTAAACCTGTGCAGTCTAAAACGGTCACAAAGGTGAGAAGAACAGTCGAGTCCATGCACATGTCTGCAGTTGTGTTAATAAAGTTATGCTGTATATTAATCTGTATATGTAACAGCTGGAATCTGTTTATTTTCAGCAGGTTGAGAAAAAGGAAGTGTCTCTACTTGATCTTGATGACTGTGAGTTGCTTTGGGAATTTCTTTTATTACTAATATTACAGCTTTTTTTTCTTATTTCCATACCCCAGTGACTTGTCTGTGAATTATATAATGGTCTTAGTCTCCCTCTGTGTGTGTGTGTACATGTTTGTGGTTTATGAGGACACAAATTTGTATAATGACGTGGGTATGACAGGTATTACAGTATGAAGGTGATTTATGAGGACATTTTCAGTGTCCCCGTAATTCAAAAGACTTAAAAAACATACTAAACTGTTTTTTTGGAAAATCTAAGAATGCCTGTAGTTTCCTGTAAGGGGTAGGTTAGGTGTAGGGTCAGTGTAGGACAATACCACATACAGTCTGTGCAGTAGAAACACCATTACACCTATGGAGAGTCCTCATAAATCACAAAAAACAACATTTAAATCACTTTAAATCAGTTCAAATGCAATGCATCATGGGATTGTAGTTCATCACTCTTTAATTAAAGTATATTAAGTACAGTTTTGTAGATTACCTGCTTCAGATCATGTTTATCAGGGTTTGATTCCCCTTCTGGCTGGTTGGTTTGCTTCATAGCTTGTAACTCTTAAACAATGACTTTCCTTAAAATACCTTTGAGAAAAAATAATTGAAAAATTACTTCCAGAACCAAGGCTAAAACCATTCTCTCAGGATTTCTAATAATTTCAAAATGAATAATATTTTAGTCTAATAATAAATAGTCTAATAATACATTAGGTGATGTCGTTTGACTTTAATTAGATGCGACTATTTTTATTGATACCTGACAGTGTTAAAATACAAGTTCAGAACCTAAAATGAACACTTGCCAAGTGCCAAATGCGATTAATAATAAGTGTTAGTGAGTATATTAAACGGCATTACTCACCAATTAGCTGATAACCTTTTTTGTAAAACAATTTTTCTAACAGTACCTGAGAATGTAATATGGGTTGTACTGGGTTGTAATTTGATACATAAAATGTGACCCTTTTTGAAATCGAGGTTTACGTATCATCCGAGAGCTGAACAAATGAACTTTTCATTGGTGTTGGTTAGGTTTTAGATTCAACTATTTGAATATCTGTAATCTGAGGGGACCAAAAAAATCTAAATACTGAGAAAATCGCCTTTAAAGTTGTCCAAAGCAATGAATATTACTAATCACAAATTAAGTTTTGATATATCTATGGTAGGTAATATAGGAACATGATCTTTTATTAATATCCTAAGGTTTTTTGGCATCATTCTTTTTTTTTTTTTTTAATAATTAAGTTTAAAGTATTTTTGGCTATTGCTACAAATGTATACGTGGGTTGCTTATGAGGGTCATATATATATATATATATATATATCTGATATGTGACTGTATGATTAATCTAAAAAGTACCATAGCTTATCTGTAAAGAACACTATGATGATGCCTTAACATTTAGACAAAAAAACCTTTGTGCTGATTTTGGGAAGAAATGTGCACATTGCAGTGAAAACTAGTAGAATGTGCTACAAAGAGACAAAACGCAGAGCTCAATATGCCATTTAGTTACGCAGCTTACTCCGTGAAATGGAACCAATTAATGTATCGATACATATATGGGTTCTAATGCTGTTGTAAATGTTTTGTTTGACAGTCTCGCCCGCGGCGGTCACCACACCCAAGAGCTCCATTCTGTCTCCTAGTCTGCTGTCTGACCTGCAAGGGCTCTCCATCTCACCCACTGCATCGGCCTTACAGGTGTGTGTCCATCTGACTCCGTGTTGATATTATAATAAGGCTCCCTTGTATACTTTGGTTTTATTATTTTGCGTAAAATGAGAGCTTGGGTTTATTTTGCCTATACCTCTTCCTTGTTATTCAGTCTTTTGTTTGGTTCCATCTAGATATCTTCTTTGTTCTTTGTTTCTTTTTTTCCTGCTGTATTATAGATTGCTTTTTCGTTGCCTTCCCTCTTTCGTTTCCTCCCGTGTGTGTCCAGCGTGTGTGTGTTGTCAGCGTATGTGATTGTTGACCTTTTGCAGTATGACGGCTCCTTCCTCTCCCGTGAGAGTCTTGTGTCAGGGAGAGAGGGATGTCAAGAGAGCGAGAGGGAGGGAGAGATGTCAGTAAGAGATGAATGAAGCATGTGTGGTCATTTCTTCTCAAATACTATCTGTGTCTTTCTCTTTTAGGATTGACACATGAACTGTAATATCCCAGCGGCCCACAGACACCCCCCGACAATAACACACACACTATACTCGTGTTTATAGACCTGCGCTGCTGTCAACCTAAAGATTCTTAGCAGGATCTGGACCTTGATCTTATTGTTTGTAATATTTTGTGGTGTTTTTAGCGTAAATTTGTAAAGGCATTGACTTGATAAAGATATTTTGGTATGGTGCACACAAGCAATATACAGTATAAATACAGTAACAGCACTATCATTCAAACAATTGAGGATGTTTTTTATGCTCACAAAGACCGCATTGATTTGATCAAAAATACAGTAAAAAAGTAATATTGTGAAATATTATTTCAATTTAAAATAAGAGTTTTTTTTTATTTTGAATTGTTATTTATTTCTGTGATGCAAAGCTGCATTTTCAGCATCATTCCGCCAGTCTTCAGTTTCTTCAGAAACCATTATAATATTCTGGTCATCAAAAACATTTATTAGTGTTATCTGTTGTGATGCTTAATATTTTTGTGAAAAACGTAATGCATTTATTTCCTCAGGATTCTTTGACGAATCTAAAGTCTAAAAAAAATGTATCTGAAATAAAAATCTTTTGTATCATCAATTTTTACTGTCACTTTTGAGCAATTTAATGCGTCCTTGGTGAATAAAGTATCAATTTCTTTAAAAAACAAAACAAATTAAAGCTAGTGCATGGTCTATTATTTATTTATATATTAATAATTTAAGTGCTAATTAACCCAGTCGCTCGTTTAATTATCATATTAGTAAACCTGAAGTAATTGTGCAAACTAGCAGGTTCAAAACATTTAGACTGAGATTTTAAGAACTGATTGTTAACAGATAAACAAAACAAATTGACACTTTGTCCTTATTATTACTTTGCCTGGAAATAATATTGAGTTTTACCTGACACTATATTTAGTGATTTGCTCAGTAGTAATGGCAAAGCAGGGCTAACAAAGTTTTACTGATGATATACCGAATTGTGAAAAGTAAGTTTTCACAATTATATTACAATTACATTCTTATTTTCTATATCATTAACATACTTTTTTCCCCATGTAAATGTCAAAATGTCCCAAAAAGCTTGCAAAGGTCATACTGATTTATTACTTGCATGCTATTAAACTCTGTGGTTGAACTATGATTGCTTATAACACGCAATCTTTGAATCCCAGAGTCTGAGAAAACTTTTAAACTTCCTATAGGTTCCTCCATCTGTCAGAATTCCTATTCTCCTCCTGTCCATCACCGCAGGGTTGCCCCCTTGACCCCGAATCGTCATGTTGGGCGGGTGTCAGCGGCGCGGCTTTGATTGACAGGCTCGTCAGGCCCGGGCCGCTGCGCAAGCTAGAAGCTGTTAGGCACAGGTCATTAGAATACTACCCACGAGCCTCGGCGGGCAGGCTAATCAGAGCTGAAATAAAGGGTGAGATTGAGAGAAAGAGAAAGGGCTTATTTAAAGTCAATGCTATGCATAAATACATTACAGGCCGCTATAATCTTAGTCACGGTGGATAAACCTCATCTCTTCGGCTCGCACATACATGCATTCAAACGCGGGCATTCATTACAGCGTGTCACGTCACACAGCTGGTCTTTCTTAGCTGCGTGCATGCAGATGTATGAAAATATATTCATACGGCATGGCTGCCGGTGAGTGTGTGTGTGACTTTGGCCAGATGAAATAACGGTGTGTGAAATAGAGAGACACTCTGATGCAGTCTGGGATGGTTAGCGGCGGTATTTAGCCGATCCGGGGTCAGCGTGCGAACTATCTGCCTCGGCTCCTCCCGTTTCTAATAACATTTTGACGTGCGGATCTGCTCTGAAATACTGTTTAAGCGTGCGCCGGGGGAGCCGGCTGATAACTTTTCATTCATAATTAGCGAGGGGCGAATGGGGGCCGAACGCAGGGCGGCGGAGGGAAATTGAACTGTCAGTGTAGGGCGAGCGGGGGGCGAACGAGGGCGAGTGCGGGCTGAGCACGGGGTGGGGGGCGTTTGACCCCATCACAATCCGGGGGCCGCGTCATAATTTGTTCATTTGGTGCCCATCAGCTGGCCAGCGTTGCCGCGGTGACCCCGTTCTTCTCGGAGCACGCTCAGTGCCGTCCTCATTATGACTCAGCAGCAAGGTAGAAACGCACGTGGAGACGCCGACTCGCGCTGTCAATCACATGTGCTTTACGCTGGACAGCCTTTTTAAGCACTTTAAGACACTTTTGATGTGATTGTGTGCGAGTATCAGTGTTTCCCGCAGGATTTTGTGAGACTGTGGTTGAGTGAACATTGGGAGGTCAAATAGTATGAATTTCATTGTATGTATTTTGAAGTTAAATGCATCAATATGGTGAATTTTGAGAGCTAAACAAAGCTTTCAACCCATTTGGCAGTGACCAGACTGAACAGATTTTTAAAAAAAAAGTCCCTAGAATAAAAAACAACATTAAATCAAGTAAAATAAAATATTTTGAAATATATATTTTATTTCAGCTAGTTGCCAAAGCAACATTTCTCTTTTTTTTATTTTGTAAAATAAATCTTAATATTAGATTAATAAGAATATTAATTCAGTTATATAATTAATATAATATAAATATGAAATATGAAATCTAAAAAAAAAAAAATCAAAATATCAAACTAAAATCACACAGAATCAGTTTTGAAATGTTTCAGTCTGCATCACAATTAATAATATTAATAATTGTCATATTGTAATACATAATTTTTAATACCACTCTATGCATTATTGTGTGCATAATTATTGTTATAAACAACTAAACTACTAATATAAAATTACAAAATTACTATTTAAGTACACACACAAAAAAAACCCTGGAATTAAAAATAAAGCTCAAATAATAAAAAAAAATATTGAAATTTAAAATGCCTCTAATATCAAAATATTAATAAAACTGCGAGTATTTTAGTCTGCATCTCAATTCATAATTAATAATAATAGTAATAAACAACAAGTTGAACATTATTTTATACATCTTAAATTATGCATTATTGCATACATAATTGTCATACTTGTTCTTTTAGTTTACAGTAGTAAAATTACAGTAAAATATATATTTTTATTTCTACAAAAAAAAGATAATAATAATCCTAATGTGAAAACAGATTAAACCTGTCACACATTACATTCCTAAATGAATTAGTTTGCAGCTAAATTAAGTTGCTCTGAGATGCTGAAAACACCAGATCATGAGCTGCTCGTGTGTAAATGACCACAGTGACGCTCTGTGATCTAAAACACAATATATAGGCAATGCATACACACAATAACTGTTAGTAAAAAGTATCTGAGATTCAATAAGCGTTCTTAGAATAATGTGTTTTGATTGTAGTTCTATTGAATGACCCGTTGTCAAAAAAACACCACAAAACACAAGGTAAGACGTTTGCTTTTTTTTTTTGTACATTATGTATTTGGCTACACAAAAGAAACTACCTCCTATTTCTTTACATTTACAGTCTTCAATATAAATCACGGTGACTTTTAACATCTGACAGGATCAATGCGTGCACACACTTCGCCAAATGACATTTTTCTTTTACCGACAGTCACATAAACAAATGAATTAGATTTCAAACAGCAATAGAAAATAGATTTTTAATTCTCTCTGCTGTACGTCCTCCCGTCCTCCGTTTATCCTTCTTTTCCCTCCTCTGGTTTCTCTCTCTCTCTCTTCGTCTTTATCCCAGCCAGTGGATGTGTTTTGCATCTGTCAGCAGAATTGGGCGGCAGCTGGACAGAGAGGATGCTGGGATATGTGAAGGTGACTAGAGCGAGTTGTCATCCATCACTGAGGTTTCCTTTAAGCTCATCCATAATAGAGCCCCTCAATCAAGCTCCCCTTCACACGGGAGACGTGTCCGAGCATGTGTGCAGGACGCCGCGGTCAAGGTTACTCTTTTCTTTCGGTTATTTACTCTTCCACTGCCCAGCGGAGTTGACCACTTTATAGGACGCGAAGTGTGTGTGTTATATTGGTGATCATAAGCGATGTGTTGTATATTGGCTCATCCAGTCCTTGAGGACACTGACAGGAGCGGTTATCATGACACAACCTGAGCGTTTCTGTGTGGTAAATCTGGTGCTGTAAACATTATGGCTACTTTTATCAACACAGACCGGCTTGACACCTACAAAAGCATGGCTATAAATTCATGGTGTGTGTGTGTGTTTTTGTAGGAAGCTTAAAAAAAGGATATGACACATCTAAAGGTGCTTTCAGCTGCACATAACTGCCGTGTTCGTATAACGCTGCTGTTTCAGATAAACCAACTCATTCATGCTGTCAGGTTTGCAAACCAATTTTATTTTGGTTTGTCTAGTTTCGGTTGCGCCATCCGTCATGGTGATTGTAGGTGATGTGCAGGCCCATACAGAATTTCCGCAGAATTCGAACGCCCATCATTCACTTTTTTTTTCTACATATGCCCCACCTTTGTTTGTTTTTTTTGTATTTGATATTTTGATAAATTATTTTGATTTTATTATTCATTTAAATATTGAAATCATTTGTTAATTTAATGTGTAGTTTAATTAATAATTTAATATAAGACATTTATCAACATTATTTTATATTAACATGAGTGTAATGTTAAATGTATTCTGATATATATTATATATTAAATAATTATATTAATACAAAAAAAAATTATTTTATATTGGTTTTATTTCCACACATTTGTTAATTTGTTTTTATTAAATATTTTGTACATAATATAATGCTTATAATAATTGCATAAGTACCAAATAAATGTAATGGTCATAATTTAATATAATAAAAATATATAATATTTCATTTTATTATTAATTATATTAAACTGTTACATCACTGTATTTATAATTTGAATATTTATTTAAAATTATACTTTATTTATCTGAAGTCTATTGAGTATTGTAATATATTTTATCAATGTTTTATAATATTACAATATTACTATTAATATTAATAGTATTAATATTACTTTTAATCATTATGGTAATATTAATAACTTAATACATTTTTATTTAAATATTTACAATTTAGTCATTTAATATGGTAGAAAATTTTAAATCTAACATTGCAGTGTGTTATTATATTAAGTATTATTATATTACAAGTTTTGATACTGTTTTAGCTGTTAATAGTCATTAATTTCAGCTACATTTGACAAATTTCCTAGAATTATTTAGTTTTTCCCTGTGTAATCAAAACAATGTGTTGATTCTGCCGTGGTGTTCTGACGTTAATTACATTTGTAATTACTGACCAGTGAAAACATTTCCGGTCTGCAAACAGAGCCTTGAGGTACTTCAGAATTAAGAATATGCAAGGATGCCATTTTTCTTTGCACATTTTACATGTTATTTCTATTGCACTATTTTTAGCTTTTATGACACCTCTCATTGCTCTATAAATATACGTTAGAGTTGGGCTGCAGATAAAATCCACAGCCTGGAGGGATTGCTGATGTTGAAGACAAAGCTGTGGCCAACAAATAAATTGCAGGCAGAAATGTCATCCCTGTCCAGGTGTTCAGGAGTGCAGTGCAGAGCCAGAAAACTGCCATCAGCCGCCGATCTGTTCTGCTGTCACACGAACTAGAGAGAATCCAGACAGTCAGGAGTAATGCATTGAGATGTCAGTGGTCTTTCCACACTCGTCATATCGATGGCAGCCGGTGTCACAGGACGCAATTCAGGCATGACGCGTGGCCTTTCTTTTCTTTGGGACATTATGGTGATTTTCTTGAAGCAAACTAGTGTAAATCAGAGATGCACTATTACAGACATTTTTGCTGATACGATTGCAGATTATTTGTGTTACGGCTGAGAGCTGATACGATGGTCCCTATTTTACACTACCGTTCAAAAGGATTTTTATGAAAGAAAAAGTGTTTTAAAGTGATAGTAAAGACATTTCTAATGGTAGAACAGATTTCTATTCCAAATACTGTTAATGCTGTTCTGGTGGGCTTTTTATGCATCAAAATATCCTTATTTGCATAAAAATTTGAAGCAGATAATAGAGAATCGTTGAGAATGAGTATATTTTTCTTGCACAGCAAATCAGCATATTATAATGATTTCGGGATCATATGACACTGAATATGGTGATAATGCAGCTTTGCATCACAAGAATAAATTACATTTTTAAATATATATCCAAATAGAAAAGTTATTTTAAATGATAATAATATTTCGTAATTTTACTGTGTTTTGGATCAATTTATATACTACTAACTAATTCCTATATAGTGGTGCGACCTTAGTTTTAAACACATTCATTGATTATTAAAACTTCAATTATGGCTCATAATATTATCTGGATTTGGAGTGTTTTTGTAGACCTGACAGTAGAATCACTTGCTGGAGAAGTTGTTTGGTCACTGCATCTTCAATGCATTTTTATCTGTTGCCAACTTGAACATTTGTTGCACACAGCTGTTGTGTTTTCTGCTTCAAAATTTCACCAAGGTAACATTATCTACGTTTTGTAATAGTCTTGGAAACAGTTGTTGGAACTGGTTGGAAATTCTAAACAAGTCAGTAATGAGCATTTATAAAACCGTATTTCCGTATACTGTCAAAGAGTTGCGTTTTACCTTAAAGAACACTTAAAGGGTTAGTTCACCCAAAAATTAACATTCTGTAATTAATTCCTCACCCTCGTGTCGTTCCAAACCCATAAGACTTTCGTGCATCTTCAGAACACAAGCTCAACCTTAGTTTTGCGATGCTACAAGAGTTTTTTTTTTTGCGCAAATAAAACAAAAATAACATGATTTACTCAAGCATTCTTCTTCTATGACTTTTAGAAGACATTACTGCGTAAGCTTTCTTTAGATTACGTACATGGGTGTGCTTTCACCTGGATGTAAACAAGGCTGGTTGCAAATACGCTTGCGTATGCATTGCGTTGTGATACTCTCTAAAACGGAAGAAGACGCTAGTCATGGGAGAAGAGTCAATAATGTTATTTTTGTTTTGTTTTTTGCGTTTTTCCCACTTTTCTTGATCTGGGATATGGAGGGACAGATGGCTCTCTGATATCATCAAAAATATCTTAATGTGTGTCCTGAAGATGAACGAAGGTCTTATAGGTTTGGAACGACACGAGGGTGAGTAATTAATGACAGAATGTTCATTTTTGGGTGAACTAACCCTTTAATACAAACCCCTGACCCTAAGTATTTCATGCAGGCACATCATTTCTTCCACATTGTTTGTGTAACTACCTAGCAACCATTCAGAACGCCTTAGCAACCGCAGTGTACTGTCATTGTTATGGTAACTTCAGCACAGATGCGTTGTAGAACCATTGATATTTTCTCTCGGTTTCCGTTCTGCTCATCTTATAACTGACCCGAGACGGCATTAAGAGCATCCTAGCATTACTCTTACATTACATAGGCATTTTGCTAATGTGTTCATAATGATAATAGCCTTCTGCCTCTCTATCATCTTCATCTGTGAGATTTTGCATTAAGATAAAAAGTTAAAAGGTGGCTTTATTAAGAAGAGGAAACGGGCTGATGGTGGCTCTTTATGTGCTGCCCTTCTCTGCTCATTTTCATGTCTGTCTGTTTGCTAATACGTATTTTTGTATGTTTAATGTGAACGTTGACAACTTACATGGTTTAGGTCTTAAAGTTGTAATTAATTAGCAAATCAAACAGGAAAAGAAACCGTTTCGATTAATTGCCAAAATAATGACTCTGTTCATACAGGTTTGCTCTCATTTTCCATTGGTCAGACTAAAAAAGGAACTGGAATTGGAACAAACGTGTTCAGGAATAACCCAACTATAGTCTTGATTATTAATTATTTACCACCACAAATTATCCAGAAGATTCTGCTGCTGATCATAATGAGCAAATTTATGTTCGATACATAACGTACTTTCCATTTCTAATCAGTTTGTTGGCAACTGCAGGTGTTCTCTTCTTCATCTTTGTGTGTTTCTTGCTTGTCAGTTTGATGCCATTTCTTTGGCATGTACGTGTCTCCCTGCAGGCAAGTTCTCCTGTGTTTGTGCCAGAAACCTCCCATGAGCTGCTCCACAGGATGACGGGTAAAGGTTTGTCCACCCAGTACTGCTTCACCCGGCAGCCCTGTATCTATGGCAACAGCATGGTATCCCTGCAGCTGACGCTAAGCAACAGTAGTGACCAAGCCCTGGAGAACATCCACATCTCTGAGAAGAGTTCCACTGGACAAAACATCCACCGCTTCAGTGCTATCGGTGAGCTTCACGCTTGAATATAAATGGAGTTTAGCAGGACTAGCTGTAAATGTGTGATGCACAGGGGTCATAACGTGGAGAAATGGACCTCTGTGCTCTTGCTTGCTTTTGAAGTGAAATTGGCACAAATATGAGCACATTAATACATGAACAATCAGCATTTACCAGTATCATCACCCATCACTGCTTATTTACTTTCACATTTATTTTATTTTTATTTCAAACGTTGTTGTTTTGCGCATCGCACATTCATATTAATTATTTATATTTACGCTTTATTTATGGTTTGCATTAGGCTTTTATTTATTAACATTATTTTGCTAAGCATTCATTTTAGTTATAGTAGTCTTCTTAAACTGAGTATATATTTCATGTTTGTTTATAATAATTTACAGAATATAATAAGTATGTGTTTTACGTATATTTTTTACAATTACTGTTTATTTATTTGAATAATTGTTTGTGCTTATTCCTAGTTTATTTATTT
>JAUYWG010000059.1:31560-49979 GCA_034779775.1 Enteromius afrohamiltoni
TGTTTTACGTATATTTTTTACAATTACTGTTTATTTATTTGAATAATTGTTTGTGCTTATTCCTAGTTTATTTATTTTAAAATAATAATAGGTGTTTGTTCATTATTTTATTTATTTTTTAATCAAAGGTTTTTCTTTATATTTATTAATTTAAAGTATAGTAGTTTTTTGCAATTTTAATGCTTTATTTTATTAGTTTGTTTATTGTATTTTTTAATACATTTTTATTTGTTTTAATTACTTACTATAGGGTATTTATTGTTAAAATTATTATTTATTCTATTGTACTTTCTTAATAGTTTTATGTGTTTATTTTATTTTTTATTTTTATTTATGTATTAATTTTTTTTACGTTGGTTCATATTGTGTCTTTACCTTTTTATACTCCCTTCCAGTCAGGGATTTTGTAGCCCTGCTTTCTCCTTTGAATCTGTCTTTCTGATTGTCATGTAAATTTGAGTTCAGTTTAATCACAGATCTTCTAAATTTTGTACAAGGCAATTTATTTTTAACATGTTTATTAGCTGTTAAGCTAGTTAAATTGGACGTTGATAAATATTAGTTATTAATCAGACTGTCCAGCTGAGACTTCTCCAGCACACACACACACTCTCTCTCCTTCAGCCTGTATTAATGCAGCTGATATGATTTCAGGCAGTGTATTGATTAGCAGAGGTCCTCTCATCACACACACGGCTCACAGTGCTGCACAACACAAACACACACACACACTCACATTCCCTGTTTTCTCGTGGTCTGTTTCTCTCATTCTCTGTCACAAAGCAGTTTTAGTCATTCACAGGACAGGTTTGGGTTTATAACATTAAATTGAACCATGCTCGTGTTGTTAAAGCATCACAAAGATGAATTTCATGGCTGGGAGGGATCAGAAATAGATCAAGCTTCTCTATACTGTGCTGCACTTTCACACTTCAGCTCTACACCAGATATTTCATTCCCGTCTTCTTCCTTTCTCCGCTTTTCCTTTCTTCCTTCCCACACTGCCTTTTTTAATCTTTACTTCCCTCTTTTCTGTTTGTCTAATATCCTTTCTTTCCTTCCCTCCTTCTTTCGGTTTGATCTTATTCCTGTCCTACTGATTCCTTCATTATTTCCTTCCATCCATTCTTCCTCCTTCATTCATTTCAGCCTTCTCTTATTCGTTCTCCTCTAATTCCTATCTTTTCTTCCTTTTTTCTTTACTTCCTTTAGTTCATCCTTTATTCTTCCTATACATCCTTTTTGTTCATTCTTTCCATTTTCTTACTTCCATCCTTCCTTCATTTTGGCCTTCATTCCATCCTTCCTTTCTTCATCCTTCCATCTTTACTTCCTTTAGCTTAACCTTTATTCCTTATTTCCACCATTTCCCCTCCTTTAATTCCCTCCTTTACTTAATTTCATCCTTCCAGTCTTGCTTTCCACCTCGTTTACTTCTTTCCATTCTTTCTTTCTTCCTCCTTATGTATTTTCCTCGCTTTTCTTCCTTCCTTCCGTTTATCCTTCCTCCCTTTTTTCCATCTTCCCTCCTCCATTCCTTCTTTCCTATAGTTCTTTCTTCATTCTCTTTATCCATCCATCTTCACTGTTTTAGTGCATCCTTTTATACTTCCTGTCCATTCTTGCTTCCTTGCTGTGATTGTTTTGTATTTTTCTCTGTAAAATTGTGGTTTTGATTGTTCAGACGGCATTCTGACAGATCTTTCTCTCTCTCTCCAGAGCGTTTGGAGCCGCAGGCTTCAGTAACCGTGTCCATGGGCGTCGACTTCAATGACTCCACACAAGCTGCAAACTTCCAGCTGTGGTAACAGTTCACTACATATCATATACAGCAAACAGAGGAGCCAGAATCTTTAAATCCCTAGCAATCTCCATCCCTACCTCCAGTCATTATGCTTCAGTAGCACTAAAACCCTTAGATCAGGTCACTTTGACACCTCTGAGGCTCGAGGCACGGCGGTGTTCACTTTCCTCAAAAAACTACATTCAGCAAAAGCACACACTCACGATGTGTGCACGTTATGATGGCATGTCATTATACAGATTAAATGACTATTTCTCATTATCCTTACACGGGGCGAAAATAAGACGAAATTAATTGTTCCCCTTTTCAATACGTTTAAAAAAAATAAATTATTACCGAATCGTGTGAATGGTAATAATATGCATTACATTTTTTTTAGTAATCTAATTTGGAGTGATTACACTTCTCCACAAAGCTTGTAATTGTTTTTTTCTTTTTTCGATTACGCCGGAGGCTTTTGTGATCGATACAGTGAAATAGCCAGGCGTGAATAACATCACCATAAACAGCCGAGCTGAGGAGAGCGAGCGAGCGAGCGGCCGGTAGATTATATGTGCTAATGGAGCCAATGTGAGTTCAATGACATGGAGACGAGTGGGCGCAGGTCAGGCCTGCACGCGTGTCTGTGGCCCTGGACCAAAGCCGAGCTCATGGAGTCAGTTTAAGGAGGGATTCTGCCCCTCTATCCCGGCTACGTCAAGAGATTATGCCGTATTAGACAATAATACCTGGATTTACTTTGCACGTTGATCCCTAGCCCGCTTATTTTGTCTCCAAATCTTTTTCAAGCCCGTTTTCCCTCATCACCTGATCTCCATGGTGCCCCTCTTCTCCTGCTCCTGGATTCACTCCTTATTGGCTTCCTATTTCTCAGCATGCCGCTCTTCATGATGGGAATTTAATGTCAGATTTCAGTCGTTATCGAACTACCTGGCAGTATTCTTTCCTATGTCAGGCCACACACTGTTATGATGCTAATCAATACAAATATGAAAATAGAAATTACTTTCATCCTTCCCTCTTTCTTTCTTTCTTTCTTTCTTTCTTTCTTTCTTTCTGTTTTTCTGTCTTTCGTCTGTGGATCAGTGATGATTGATCCAGTGGGATGGTAAATAAGAGTTCTGTTTCTCAGCTAATTGCCTACTTACAAAGTAAATTGGTAAACCTGACAATCAATAACTTTATTCTTTTACTCTTTTGGGATGAGAGGAGGGTCCGAAAACAAAATAGATTGCATTGCAGTATCTCTCATGGATGTAAAATGTTTTACTGGTTTAAAAAAAAAAAGTGTTCTTAAACAACTTCCCTAAAATGTTTTGCGGATCAGAATTGATTCTATTTACTTTTTCGAACATATTCCTGGTCTTTTTTTCTCCATCAGAAATATATTGCATTACTGAGCTGAAAAAGGCATTACTAAAGTAGACATAAAATGCCCATAAAATACAATTTAATGTTTTTAGAAGTCTCCAAAGCTGCATTTATTTGATTAAAAATAATGAAAAATTATTGCAGTTTAAAATGTTTTCTATTTTAATATATTTGAAAATGTATTTTATCTTGTTATATAAAGCTGAATTTTTCAGCATAATTTCTCCAGTCTTCAGCGTCAAATGGTCTTTCAGAAATAATTTTAATATGCTGATTTGCTGCTCAAGAAACCTATTTGGTTATTGTCAGTGATAAAAACAATTGGGCTTCTTCATATATTTGTGAGAAAAAATGGTAATTAAGGATTCTTTGAGCACAAAGTTCACAAGTAAATGAAATGGACACTGTGTTGATCACTTTTGATAAGTGTAATGCGTTCTTAATGACAAAAGGTATTAATTTGTTTCCTAAACTCTCTTATAAAGCACACAAAAACTTTTGACGAGTGGTAAATACTTAAAAGGGAAACACCGAAAAAAGATGGACAGGTGTGTGGTGACCTTATGGTGCTGTTCTCTATTCTTTCAGTACTAAAGAAGATGAATTCAGCGTGTCTATCCAGCCTGCGGTGGGAGAGCTGCTGCTGCCCGTCACCATGAGTGAAGCAGACTTCACCAAAGAGCAGGGTAATACAAACACCTCTTAGCACTTACACAACACAATACTGATGCTGTTAACACCAAGAAATAACACTTAAACTCCTCAAAAATACAGCACTGTTTCATCTTCAGTGAACATCTATAGTACACAGCACTCACACAAACCTCAAGGACGTTGTACACAAGATTGGGTGCTTTTTAGCCTATGCTCTGAAATATTAATTTTACCACTTTACTGAATCAAAATGCTGAATGCTGAAGTAAATAAAAACACTGAAGTCTAAAATCTAGTATTGGGTCATTGAACACAAGGAAGAAGGATACCTATGTGTATGCATGTAGGAGTGCATTTAAAAAGTGTCCAAGTTTAAATGATACAAACTGTTTTTTTTTTTACTATTTACTGAATCAAGCAACTTTCAAACTCAAAAGATAGTGTTACAGACTTTACAGTGTCATGAAAGGATGGATAATAAAGCTAGTTTAATGATAATATTTAGAAAAATTGATTGGCAAAAAGAGTCATTGGGAAATTGTTCCTTTTGATGTTAATTTTTTTTATTGCAAATCTATAATTAAAAGTTAATACATTGCACAGCCTTATATTATGCATGTGATCAGTTCAGACATACATGCACACCAGAGCTGACCGCATATTTCACCACCTTGAGTGTTTGTGATGTTTAGTTGATGCCGGTGACAGGCGTGAACCTTTGAAAAACTCTTTACATTTAAATCTGGTTATTTAAACTCTCACAAAATCTCTTGAAGTCCTGTCCCCCTGAATATAACCACTGATGCAGAAAGCCCAGACAGGCAAATCTGACACACACTCCACATGTGCACCACTAGCATCTCCTCTAAAGGCCATCAGACACATCCGACCTGTTCTCCGCAGGACCCTTGGGGTCCTATTTTGCAAGAACTGATTGATCATGAACACTTTTTTAACATCTGCTCTCTTAGCTTTTTACCTTGTCCTGAGCCGATTTAGATTTTTTACAAATCTTAAAATACTTTTTGCTCTCCACTTTCATTAGCTGTCTAAAATTGCTAATTCCTCCATATTTCTCTTGAATAAGTAATTCATTTCCAGCTGTTAAAGTATGTTCTTTTGACTTTTGATCATTTTTTTATATAGAAATCAGAATTTTTTTTTAACGCAATAACACAAAATTTGTTAAATAACGCAATAACAAAAAAAAATTAACTCTTTTAATATATAATGCCTGTATTAAATGTAAAATTATAAAATGCAAAAATATTATATTTAACTAAAGCTAACACCGTTAAAAAAATAAATAAATAATAAAATAATTTAATGTTGAAATAAAAAAAAATATTTAAGAAAACCCATGGCAGCATTTTTTTATTATTTGATTTAATGTGTTAAATTGACTAAATAAATTGTAACTAAAAACTACATAATCATTTTCAAAATTAGAAAAATAAATTATACTACAACAATTAAAACTTTAAAATTTAAAATATAAAAAAGTATAAATAATAAATATAAATAAATAAAAATAATAATAATAAGTATAAATAAAATAAAATAATAAAAATAAAATAATACTTGTAGGAATGAAATCTGGTATAAGTGAGAATATTTCCATTTTTAATATATTTGAAGTGTTTGATTTTGAAATTTTGGAGTAAGACTATCTATCAATTGTTTTGACCAGTGACAGACTGGGTGGAAATCTGGTTTTCCACACTTCACACTTCACCTTTAAACTTTTTGTTCCTCCTTCCTTTGAACCCATTTCAGCTGATAAAACCAAACACAAGCCCGGGAAAACCAAATAAATGGAAGCCAAGAAGAGAAAAGCTTGGTATAGCGTGCATATAGCTTGTTCGGATGCCTTTCGGGAATGCACACACACACACACACCTGGCCCGTTCAAATACCTTTCTCTGCTTTACGGCCCAACATTAGGCCGACATAATGAAGCAGACGCTCTTCGAAAGAAACGGCGGGTTTGATTTTTCATTTACGCTCAATGGATTCCTGCCTTGTCTTTTTAGAGAGCCGCCTATACCTTCACTCAGGACGACACGCGTGCGCGCACATTTTAATGAGCGAAGAGAGTGCTCCCCGCCTCACTATTTACAGACGAGGAACAGGAAGTAAGGCGCTTTTTATAGCCAATCATTTATTCTTAATTGGTTGCTGTGGCAAAGGCTTTTAGCATAAGCCGCGCTATATTCATTTACTCCACATTTTCTCTACAATAGAGCCTAATGGACAGATTTAAGACTTTAAATGAGCACTCTCAAAACCTTGCCCCTTAAGCGAGCGTGTGTGTACGTATCACTGTGCACTCTCACATTGGTGCCGTTTGAAAGCCAAGCTGAAGTGGGCCGCAGTTTGTGCCTTTCAGAAAGAAAAGCACCCGGTCCGTCTGTGCTTTTTAAGTGAAACACAACATTTTCATTTAGTCCAGTTTGGACGCATTAAGCCGTATTGTCTGCGCGTGTTTCCCTGAAGAAGCTTGTTAAGGAGCAGCGGCGTGCTGCTTTTATGTGCTTGTTACCGTTCGACGAGGCTTATTCACGCCGTCTCCGGCTAATGTCCTGCACGGCCGCCGTCTTTCTCTGCTCGTTTTAGTCTTAATCAAGTCTAGTGGTCCAGCGCAGCTCACAAATAACACATGCTCTTACTGAAGGCCGCAATGGTTTTGACCCCCGCTCTGTTTTGTTCTGTGCTTGTCAGATGTTAAATATGAAAGAATGAAAACATGCTAGTTTTGTTTTTCTGCTTTTTTTTTTTTAGGTATTTTTTATTTCCTGGTATCTCCTTTAGTACATCAATTTTAAGTTGTAAAAGGGATAGTTCATTCAGAAATTAAAATGTTTGTATGCACACCCTTATGTTGTTTTAAACTTGAGAATTTTAGACGTACAAAATATACAAACCAAAAATTTTGGTATATTGATCTCACAAAACAAAAGTTGCAAATCTCCCTCCTTTGTACCTCTCAAATCTTTTTACTTAAACATAAGTAAAGCTCTTTTTGTGGTAGTTTTATGAGCTTTCTTGCCATTGTTTTTAGCGTAGGCTATATACATACTGTTCTTTTAAAGGTTTTGGGTTTAATTTTTGAAATTAATACATTTATTTGTGATTTTAAAGACTTATAATGTTACAAAATATTTCTATTTCAAATATTGTTTGAATTGATTGTCTTTTCATCAAATAATTCTGATTTAAACTTTCACAAAAATGTTAAGCAGCATTTAAAAACATTAAGGCGAGACACTACAGGTGAATAGGGTAACATTTTTAACTTAAAAGTAGGACCATGAAACTTTACCAGTTGATTACTCTGCAAAAATTTATATCAAGTTTTTTTTTTTTATTTTATGTTTAAATATGCAAAAGAGGCAATAGCTCATTAACTATGCGGACATTTTCATATATTTCCAGTACATATATCTGAATATAGGATAAAGCCAAGTGCAACATTTTTTCATTTTGTTTATACACAAAATGAAAAATAAATTAGGATTTAAACCAAAATTACCAAATTTTTGCCATATTTTTTTTTTTTTAAATGTCACATAAATGATCTATTAACAAATCCCTCTGTAAATATCTTCAGAAAACTAGTGAGAGTATAACTGGAAAGTTTGGTGTACATAGGTGCAACATAGGCTATATAGATAGATATTGGTACCGGAAAATGACAAAAGCACATTTAGGGGAAGGGGAAGAAAGTTAAGGTCACAAGTAAACAAAATGTTATAAAATAATCATTTTAATTTAACATTTTCTTCATAGTGTTTCGAAAGAACACATTTCAAGGGACAAAACTAGCCCAAAATCTCAAAATTGACCACTGCATAAAAAAGTGTTTTTGCCTGCATGGTCTTGCCTTAATAATAAATTAAGAGTTTATTTTTATCATGTTATTATGTCTTCGTTGTGTGATTAGCTGTATTTGTTAGTTAGTAAACCTTATCAAAAGATGCACACTTCTCAATCAATCAACCAATCAATCAATCACTTTTATTTCTATAGCGCTTTTAACAATACAGATCGTAGCAAAACACTGAACATTGTCAAAGAGGAGAACAGAGTGATGGTAATGTATAATGACGAGAGTAAACTGTTTATTTATCAAATGCTGAGACGGTCTCTGTAGTCAAGACGACGATAATCACTAGAAACCAGGTGTCCCCAACTAAGCAAGCCAGAGGCGACAGCGGCAAGGAACCAAAACCCCATCCATGTGACTGGAATAAATACTGTAAATAATATGCACTGTAAGTGATGTAATGTTTTTGCTGAGCATAAGACTTTAGAAAACATTAAACCCACACTTTGAATTGTTTGAATCCAACTTGGGCTCCCAGAATTGACCTCAAATCACAATGAGACAAACACCAATTGTCCAAATTGCACATTTTTAAGAGTGTTAATCTAATGTTTATTTCTGTGTTCAGGTAAATTGGTGGGCATGAACGAGTCCTCCGCAACAATTACCATGACGCCAGAGAACCTCTCCAGCCAATCAGTAAACCGAAAAGTGGTGTCTGTCGCCAACCTAGGAGTGATTCCCTCCAGTCAGGAGAACATTCACAGGTAAGCATTTTTATATTAGTATAATAGGTTTTATGTCCTATCTAGTAATTTTTCGGCCAGTGTTGCTGAAAAAAACACAAAAACTTGTCCCTAGAAGGTGCCTAAAACTAATAAAACCTACTTTTTGGAATGTCATCAAAAAGACAAATTGTTCCTAAGTAAAGTATGTTGTTGTTTTTTATTGCTGAAATGCAATATGCACTGTTTTATAGGGCATGATTAGACTTTTGGGATGGGTGTACTTGCTCAAACATTTATAAAGAGACGTAATTAGCATAGCACACCTTCAGACTTTGTAAAGGACTCTGTAGCAGCCTTTCAAAACTTTCACACGTGCACAAACACACACACACACAGCCTTCCTGCTGACACACAGACAAACTGATTTGTCTCTGTCTCGTATATGCACACAAACACAGTGATGTTTGGTCTGGACTCTGGAGCAGTCTGAGGCAGGCTAATTTAATTATAAAATATGAGCGAATATGAAAGCACCTTGAGAAGCATTAAAATCTTCCTCACAAGGACACACAGCACGCGGGACTGAGTGGAAATCAATGCCCGCAGGTCTGTGGAAAAGGCCTATATTTCATTTAGAATACGCAATCGGGCAAATGAGAGCATGTCATCAATCACACGGCCGTTTCTTAACTCTTTCATCCTTCCTCTACAAACCCTGAGACAATAACTGAGATGTAAGGCCGTTTAGATGTTAACTGGCTCATGTAATCTTGAACAGGAAATAACAAATCAATACAGTTAGATACATATTTAATTTGAGTATCTTTTAGACTGATTCTCTACTTCCTGATGTCCTCTTTACTTAGAAATGTCTTTTTAGGACTGTATTTTCATTCATTGTCCCATTTGTGTGCAACTCGGACACCAACTGATTCAATATATAGTTTCTATTTCCAATTTGGACACATTTTTTGTTGTAGATGCCTTCTCCGAGCCATTAGTAGATTTTAATACACAAAGTCATGCACTTTCAGTGTTTAATGCTACCTGCTGGTCCGGCAGAGTTAATTGACCCAGTTCTTTGGTGGATTGTGGGTGTTTTTTGAGGTGCAGTTCTTCTGTTTGGCAGCAGGGGGCAGCACTGCTTCTGTCTATAGCCGCGGAGAGAAATCCAGGGGAGCCACTTCTAAATGAGCTTAAAAAAACAGAGGCTCTGTTCTCGTCTTTCTCTATATCACAGAAGGAAAACATTCTGTCCTCTCTGTTACTAAACAGAGAGTGAATGAGTCACAAGCTTTCCTCACTGTTGTTGTTTCTTAGCAAGCCAAACCACAGCAGTCATGAATAGTCATAGTAGTCGACATACCACATATAAGATGCGTTTGGTTTCTGTGTGTGTTTAGTGTTAGTAGATGGGTTGAACAACTAGTCCACTAATCTGCTTTTGTATTGGACAAAAGTATTACAGTGCGAACAAAAAAAGCTAAATTATGGATGAGAATGGGAATATTTTTGCTTTAAAAGGACGGCTGCTTTTAACTAGGCATTATTGACAAAGCTGCCGAATTTTGCCTTTATATAAAATATAATAATAATATATTAATCTGATATTTTATTTAATATAATATAACATTTATATATATATTTTTATTAATTTGATATTGTTTCAAAGTGTGTGTGCATAGTTATTAATTAATTTATTTTTAATGTATAACAATTATTAACTTAAGGTGGATGTGTAAATATGTATCTATTTATATTATAAGATTTTTATGTATGTATGTGTATATATATATATATATATAAGATGGATTATGAAATATACAGTGTATCAGTTAATATATGTATAAATATCTATTTGGAAGCATTATTCACATATAAGATGTATTTTTATTATTTTTAAAAACATACAAAAAATCTATAATGTGTGTTCAGTTGAACTAATAGTACTTGTAAATGATTGGTAGCTGATTAGTAACACATAAGACATTAAGAACGTTATAATTAGTCAAATTATACAATTGGTTGTTTATTATGGGGAAAAAAAAGTTTTTTTGTTGGCCAAATTCTATATATATACAGTACCAGGACAACAGGTAGATCAAAGTCCGTCCGAATTGAGATTCTTCAAGGGTTCTGTCATCACCTCAACTTGTTAGGAGTCTTGTGATGTCTGTATCCTAGTTCTCCGTTCTCCTACACTTTTTATTTTGTTCACTTTACTTTTTTTTTTATTTCATCCATGCTCTTTAGTTTAGGTGCACTTTTCTCTGTCTGTTAGTCAGTTAGTAAGCAGCTGTTTGAGTGGAAGCTTGTCCTTCATTTTGGAGAGGGACAGCTGGTCATCTGGTCACTCACATTAACCTCTATTAGTACAGAGGACTCTTAAAACAGACACACGCACTCACACACAAACATACTTGGCACGGACGTTTGGCAATTGATAACTAAAACCCTCTCTGCAGATTTGAGGACACAGAGGAACAAGATAGCAGAATAAGGCTGTACCATATGGTGCATCCAGTGTGAAACATTGGCTTTCATGACTAGTTTCTGAATGCTGGCTTTTGAAGATACGTGAATGGGGAAATTTAGTGATAGTGGTTAACCGTTATGGGTCAGTGATGACCAGTACCAATCTAACAGGACTAATTATCTGAGGGGAAACATATCACACAGAAACAGAAAAGAAATGATCTACAAAAAGGATGTGAAGCCCATTTTAGCACCATTAGTTATTAGTTGTATATTAGATGGTGTTTTTTTCTTTTTTTATTGACATGTTTAAGTATAGTAATGCACTGTTTGTTTTTTTGTTTTGTTTTAGAAATATATATATAAAAAATTTTTATTTTATTTTACTATATTTTATTTAATATTAATTTATTCAATTTATTCAATTGTTATGAATATTTACATTTCAAAAAGGCTATATTTTATTTAGTAAAATAAGTTTAAAAAAAAAATTATACATGTATATATTTTCACTTATTTTATTTATTTTTATTAAAAAATGCTTTTTTTATCCACTTACATTAACATGAATCTACTAATCGAACCCGTTATAAATAAAATATCCTGCAGTAAACTGGCCTGATCGGTGTTTTTTCGGTCTGTCTGTGAAAGTGAATGATAACTGTTGCGTGTGAACAGGAATCTTACTAGTCTAGTCTTTAAGGTTGAATAAAGAGGCGACAGTCTTTTAGTCTCTCTCTCTGTCTCTCTCTGATTAGGAGCAAGTGTTAGCGTGTGTGTGTGGATCGATAGCGGTCCGGCTGGCCAGCGCCAGGCTTCTGCTTTGCTTTTCTTCCCACAGCCTCAATTAATCCAGTTCAGAGGCCCAGTGGTGACAGACCAGAATACCAATGACCCATTTAGAGCCTGAACCACACCGTATACAACACACACACACACACACAGGTACAGCTGGTGTGTATGTGAATGTTTATTCTATGTGAGAATGAGCGACAGATAGAAAGAGTTAAACTGAATGACTGTCCAGTATCAGGACCTGCAGCTGTAATTGTACTGTTTGTTTGTCTATATTTGTGTATGTACGTTTACAGACCACTGAAATCATGTGAATGAAGTGGTTTTGGGTTATATCACACACACACACACACGCTGTGCCTCAGGGCCGTGTTAAGTGCGTGTGTAAATAAGACTTTTATAAACTGACTCCATTAGTAGAGCCGCAGGGACTGAGAGATCAGAGTGTCAGCAGCACACAGACAGCACAGATATAATACACTAGATCTGAAATATCTGTAGTTTAGCAGTTTAGTACCGTTTTAGAGTGGGTGGGATTATTCAAGTGTCGTTATAGTTGCGCTGTGACATTATCGTAAACATACAACAATGGAGCATCTTTCTTTCCGCGTCGCCCCATCAAGCTCTCGCTGGATCCACTCCTCGGCTATCAACGAGAGGAACGTCTATACTTTCTAAATAGACCACGAAACAGCCATTTGTGGTTGATACAAAAAGGTGCGTTTCTTCAAACAAAACAATTGCATCCGATCCTTCGCAGGCTGTGCTGATTTAAAGGTACCGTATGTAAGAAATTTATTGTAATAATTACAAAATGTCTCTGTTATGTTCAACAGGCATTAAGAAAACATGTTAATTAAAAGTACTCATATCGCCGACATTAGTAGTACAGCCTGGATGTTCTTGTTTAAAAAGCGCAGTTGCAGCCCTCAACTGATGTTTATGTTGTCATGTTTTGTTTTGGTCTGAAGCGCCACCCTCCATCTATCTCCCAATCAAAGTCAGTAGTGTTTCGGCATCCAGGTTGCCTATCTATCTAACTATCTATCCATCTAACTATCTATCTATCTAACTATCTATCTGTCTATCTATCGTTTTGTCTGTCTTATCTATCAATATATCTATATGCTTTGTCTGTTTGCCTGTCTGTCTACCTGTCTATCTGTTTTATCTATCTGTCTGTCTCTTGTTCTCTCATTCTGCCTGCAGTGTAACGTGTGTGTGTGTGTGCTGATTGTCAGATGTGACGCCCTCTCCAGTTGGTTAGCAGTTGCTCTGATGGCTCTTGTGTCTCATGCTGTCATGGCTAAATGGTGGGCATTGTGTGTGTGTGAGTGCGTGAGACAGAGAGATTGGGAGTAAAAGAGGGGCCTCCTGGTGGGACGGGGGGTATGTGTGCTTCTCAGTGCTAAATGGGGTCCCCGTGTGTGAGGGTGTGTGCTAAACGGTTCATTGTTGTATAATAGGCTGTGTAAATGGGAGGCAGATGGCAGTGTATCAGGCACGTGGGTCCCTCTCAGTGAGGAAGGGAAGGAGAGACAGACAGGAAGGAGGTACAAGGGCACAGAGGTCGGACAGGGTCGTGTCTGCTCTGTCAGTGGATCTGCGTGTGGTGCGTCCACTAGTGTTTCCAGTCTGTGACGTTACCACGGTTACTGGACACCAGGAATTCTCCCACAGCGCAATGGAGCGGTTCATTAGTACAGTTATTACTTTAGCTCGCTATGGTTTACCATACTACTGTAACACATCCATTTACATTGTAGTAGTTGGTTTTATTTAACATTTTAAAATCAGCGGTTCCTTTTGGTCAGATGTTTGGTCAGAAAGTGTAATAAACCTATTCACCCTGTTGCACATCATCCATAGAGGTCAACTATTATCCTTGGTTTACGCATCATGGAGAACGGTTCTGCTTTTCATTCCATTAGAAACATCATTCCGTTACAGTTATTTGGAGAATGTGTCATTAGCAAGCCATTTAGAAAAGATTTTAGTTTTTTGCGGATTATTTGGTTGGTTGGTTTAATTATTGTTTGTTTGTTTGTTTGTTTTTTATCATGGAGATTATTTAATATATTTATCCGTTAATGTTTTAGTTGTATTTATTATTTATTTGTTTGTTTGTATTATTATTTTTTACTATAAATTAGTGTTGAATTAGTGTTTTTGTTTCCTTTTTTCTTTTCTTATTTCCTAAATGTTATTTTTTATCATGAAGATTTGTTTGTCTGTTTGTTACTTTTTTATTTATTTGTTTTGTATTCACTTTGTTTGTTTTATTTAATTTTCTTTATTTATACCAGGAATATTATTTGTTTGATTTAATTATTTTATTTGTTACTTTGTTTGTTTACAGTTTTCCATTTTTAGTTTTCTTACATCTTTTAAATTTGTTTTATTTTTTATTATTTATTTATTTTTCACTTAATTTCATTGATTATTTCACCTTGTTCTTGCAATGAAAATATCTGATTTGCTTTACTCAGCTACTACTACTAAATATCAGTCACTATAACTTTTAGCAGAAGAGACTTGTGTTTTATTGCATGCATAGCAACTCCATTGTGCTCTAATATATTTTTCTTTCGAATATAGCACGTCTCATAGCTTGCTGTTTAAAGTTCACGAAATGCATGCGTTTTCCCTTCTTTGCTTCATTTTTGCAGATCCCAAGAAAAGTTTGCATTGCTTGTGTAGCTTACAGTTGCAACTTGTGTACTGCAAAAGTCTTTTTGGATAAACGTGTTTTCTAAATGACTACTTGTAAAAAGTAGAGCATAGTTCTGCTATTATTGTCCAATGAAAATTACAGTTCTATTTGCATGACCATTTGTCTGCTGATTTGAATGACCTTTAATGCTGCGTCACACATTAAGTCCCTTGGAGCCTTTATTAAAATCATATTGCTAGGTATGCTTTACTCCATCTCTGTACTCTATTTAGTGCACACCCCCACACTTTGCTCCCTGTGTGTGTGAGAGGCTACTGGTTCGAGTCTGTGAGTGACAGAAGTGTGTCCCTTGGCCCCTAATAGCTTCTTAATCAGACCAAATAATAGACTGCCATGCCTGTTCAACACACACACACACACACACACACACACACACACCTCCCCCTTCACTCTCCTGTGCTCACATATGGGTATGGTTCATAATTACACTTTATTACATATTTTTATTATTTATTAAGTATTTATTTACAGAATAACTCATATACTTATTCATTGTTGTTAACAGTTGGTAACCCAATCTATATAATAATGTATCTTAAATAATAATTATTGAATTATCTAAAATATATATATATTTTTACATAGTAGATGTTTGTAAACCTATATTTTTATGTAATATGCAAACCTATGCATAAACTATATTATATTTATTTTGTATTATTATGTTATATTATATAGTAATGAGTTAATATACATGTGTGTGCGCGTGTGTATACATATATAAATGTGTGTGTTGTATTTGGCGTGTAGTTATTTTCATCAGTTTATTTTTCAAGTCTCATCAATGTTTGTTTTCATCAGTCTCATCAAGTCTTTATTTGTCATTGATTTAAAAATGATAAAAACTAGGATGGATATAAGTAATCTCGAGTTTGTAACGTCTGCAGAAGAGTATATAAACGAATACGAAATGAATTGTGCACAATAATATTAAGGGTTTTTATGAAGTAAATTGTGTCCATTTATATTGTTTTAATGTTTTATATTTCTCTGTCAAACCTAAATCCATTTTGGCTTTTCTATCTGAAGCCAGCTTTAACATTTACTGTATGTTTTAAACTAGCCCTGTTTTTAGTATTTAAACTTGTTAGTCACCTTGAAAATAATAAAGAAAGCTGACATGGTGTTAAAAACTGGGGCGGTACCTTTTTAAAGGGTACACTTTTGTAAGTTCCTGTAAAATTTCCAGGAAAATACTGTAAACTGACATTCTCAGAATTGTTTTCTGTGAAATAACCATTTTTCTTAGTTAGTTTCTTAGGTTTTTTTTAGGGTTTTATGTTACATGTAATGTTGTTAAATGATTGTTCATTGCATATTTCAGGTTAATGTCTCACCGTGACGGTGCTTAGTGTTTGTGTGAATGACACTGAGCACCTTCTATGTATATGTTCATATTTAAAAGCTGCTTGTGATGGGCATTGGTTCATCATGTGACTTTCTCATCACCACCTGCAATTAGTGGTTATCGGTGTATTTTAAAGATACAAAACAGATTTCAGTACTTTAATAAATTGATATATAACCATTATATCGGTTTATAAAATTACAGCATTTAACTGTAAATTTAAATTAGAACAGTAAAACCTAAAATGTAGCTACCATATTTTTTACAGTTAAATTTCAGCAACCACATCTGCCGTTTTTTTACTGTAAATTTTACACATTTTTTATTTAATTTTTAATTGATTTATTTATTTTTTTACAGTGTATTACTTTCTAATATAGACACTTTAGGTACTAATATGCACCTTTAAGATATCAAAATCAGGTAGTTTGTACCTTTTAAAAAGTACAATACCCCAGTGACAGCTTTTGTAGCTTTCTTTCTAAGAGTGAACCAATCCAGTTTTCTGTGTATTTCCAGGTTTGTCGGTAAGACTGTGAGTTCTGGATCTCTGGTGCTGGTGTCGGTGGCTTTGAATGACCTGGATGCTGTGATCACCATCAACACAGAGAAAACAGTGATGGGCTCTATGCTCCTGAGACAGTTCAAAATGGCCCTGACTAACAGCAGCCCCTAGAAAGACGTCAAACCTCACTGTCACTCGTTCACAAGTTCAGTCACGGACAAGTTCTGTATTCCAATACAGCTCAGTTTGGGTTATAATGACACATGGAAGGATTTGTATTGTTTTGAGAAGATTACAGAAAGATGGCTTCATATCTGTCCTTCTTTCAAGAGACTTTATGCCCCAAATATGCTTTGTGTAAGTCTCTGCTTTCATTACAGGCGCGTCAATGTTCTCCGCTAATCTGTGAGATTCGACTGTATCCAGATATTTTCAACAGTTTTTATTTGTTATTTCATTTTGATAAATTTCCCAGATGACACGATGCTGACTAGTATGTGCTGCTTTCTGTCTGCCCTTTGTGTGACCAAAACATGCAAAGTTTCAATCCTATGTGAAGTGCCTTTCTTAAAGCGATTGTTCCTGACAGAGGTTACATTTGCTTAAAATTACAGTGATTAAAATATATATATATGGAAACTGAGAAGTAGTTTGTTTTTCCACATTTGTATCATATTATACTGTAATGTGCTGTGTGCCATACGGATTTACTCAGATATCATTGTAATATGATCACATGATGTCTGGTTTAAATGAGAACAGCGTAAGAATCAAGTCTTTTTGTATGGTATAAAATTTGTTTATTGCTTTTCTCTATTGTTTATTTCTCTAAAATAATTTTCTTAAGAGGGAAGATTTTTAAATGCATACCTCTGATTAAAACTAATGTAATCGTGTACTAAGATTATGCCACTTGATTTGATTGGATGTGGCAAGCAGTGGTTTTATGTACTGTACTCCTAATTTGAATGTTTTTGCAGTGCTCCGCATGGAAGACAGGAAACAGGTATGTATTGCATTTTTGAAGATGTTGATTATGGGAGGATAGATGCTTCCCAGATACTTTATTAGGAGTTAACATTGTGTCGATCGCAGGCCATCCTGGAAACCACAATAACCAGCATTCAGAGCGTTTGAAGACCTGAGCCGTAAACTATGCCTTTTCCTACAAGTTGATAAACATGTTGAGAAAAGAAAGTTAAGGGGTGTCTGAAAAAGTGGCAAAGTTGCCTGTGTGAATTGAGTAATGCTCACCAAATATATACTTTACATGAATATATGAATTTCATTTCAAAAAATGTTCTGTTTGTTAACATAACTACATTGTAGTCAATAGTAAATGTAAGTTATGTCAGTTAAAATTGTTTAATGGATCTTTGATAACACGGGCTATAAATATATACTACTCAAAAAATAATAATAAAGGAAACACTTAAACAGCACAATGTCACACAAGTCAATCACACTTCTGTGAAATCGAAGCAACGCTGATTGACAATCAATTTCACATGCTGTTGTACAGCTGGAATAGACAACAGGTGGACATTATAGGCAATTAGCAAGACACCCCCAATAAAGGCGTGGTTCTGCAGGTGGTGACCACAGACCACTTCTCTGTTCCTATGCTTTCTGGCTGATGTTTTGGTCACTTTTGAATGTTGGCGGTGTTTTCCCTCTAGTGGTAGCATGAGACAGAGTCTACAACCCACACAAGTGGCTCAGGTAGTGCAGCACATCCAGGATGGCGCATCAGTGTGAGCTGTGGCAAGAAGGTTTGTCGTGTCTGTCAGAGTAGCGTCCAGAGCATGGAGGTGGTGCTACCAGGAGACAGGCCAGGAGTATCAGGAGACGTGGAGGAGGCCGTAGGAGGTCAACAACCCAGGACCCTCAAAGGTGGAGGTCCACCACCAAGGAGGAGCAAGGTCAGAGTTCTACAAAATGACCTCTAGCAGGCCACAAATGTGCATGTGTCTGCTCAAACGATCAGGAACAGAGTTCATGAGGGTGGATTGAATGCCCGATGTCCACAGGTGGGGATTGTGCTTACAGGACACCAAGATTAGCAAATTCGCAACTGGCACTCTGTGCTCTTCACAGATGAAAGCAGGTTCACACTGAGCACATGTGACAGAGTCTGGAGACGCTGTGGAGAACGTTCTGCTGCCTGCAACATCCTCCA
>JAUYWG010000059.1:75701-88643 GCA_034779775.1 Enteromius afrohamiltoni
CCGCGTCTGAGTCTTCCATCACGCTACACGGGGACAATCCTCGATCAGTCATCTCTCGTCTGCCTCCGTGACATTAACAGTGAAGTTGATTAACTGTGAAATGAAAACGTGAAATGTGACATTTATTCTAAATATTAAAACATTTATTTTCTTCTCTTTCATACCAAATATGTATTACAAATGAACAAATTTATCCCTGCATGTATAATACAGCCAACATGCACAAATACATTCGATTTGATGTGTTTCATATTATTTAAAAAACAGTACTTCAGACAAAAAAACAAATATCATATGATATTACACTACAAAATATTGAATAAAGCTTACCTGATCTTTTACGCTGCTTCTTCTTCTGCATGTATTTAATTGTGAAAACACTTCCAACGATGATTAAAACACATGCAACACTAAGAGCAATGACTGCTGTAGGAGTAGAGACGTTTCCACATTTACTGTCAGACGAATGTGTGCCTGGACTTGTTTCAATAAGTCCCATAGCCTCACATCTGTAAATGAAAACCAGAATTAAAGTTGTTGAAAAATGAACACACACACACATACACACACACAACACTCACTTTGTGTGTGGTAAACAGGATGAGAAAGATCCGTTTGAATACGTGTCACCTGTACAGTCAGCACATACAGTATCTGTGGAACTAGTACCTGCAGAGAAGTCAACATATGACACTAACAACTGTTGTGTTTGTCTAAAATGTCTCTCTGAAGCAGTTATATAGCACAGATAATAATAAACAATATCTCATCCACATGTTCATTTATATAAGAGGTTTTATCATTTACCTGCTTGTTTGATATATTGTCCAGGTTTACATTCAGAGTGTGGCACAGCAAAAATGCAGCTGCCTTCTTTTCTGTCAACACAATAGAATCTCTTCATTGGCCTACAAACAGTATCTGATGTCTGAGTGCATGCTTCAGTCAGTCTTAAACCTCGACCTAAGATGGGAATGAGCAGATACCATTATGCATTCAATTACTTGCTGATAGCAGATTTTAGTATTGTAGTTGTGTTGGTGATTTAATATTTAATTTAATCACTATAATATTTTAACAGTTCCAATTATAGTTTATCACTCACAGACATGATTATTCACCATAAATCTAACTTGCACTTTCACTTAGAAATGTTTAAATACGGTTGATTTAATTAGATCATCACATCTGAAGGGCTTACCTGCATCACACACAGTACAGGGAAAGCATTTCATGAGGCCACTGGGTTCATCACTAAAAGTGAATTCAGGGCATGGAGCACAAGTTGTGCTGGTGTCATCTGTGCAGTGCCAAAGAACATGATTTCCTGAAAAGACACATACAATTTGTCTTTAGTTTCTAGATGAACAATATTTTACTGTTTTGAAAGATTTGAAAAGCCCTTTCTAATTAACAATAAAAACCCTAAGAGTATGTACTATAAAAACAAAGATTGCCTTTACTAAAATAATATATTTAACAAGATATTAACAAACTTATTTTATCAAGTAAAAAAAAAGAAACAAACTGCTTTTTTTTCTATAGTCTCACCTGCAGCACACATGGGGCAGCATATCTTGTCCAACTCATATTCTGTATGAGCACATCTGCTAGAACAGCATTCATAGTTAAGAGGAACAATAATCATAATAGTAATCCATAAAGTGAGCATGGTAACAGTCTAGCTCTTAGTCTGTTCAGTTAATGTGTGCAATCAGGTAATTGTTCAATTGGCATTGTTCAGTTTTCAGCATAAGTTTCTGATGTCTTGCGTAAGTTGAATGGTCTTATTTCTTGTGCCATAACAGTAAACAGCAAAGGGGGAGAAAGGTGACAGTAGTTCACGATTCTTCCAAGACTCAAATCTTGTACATGTCATATTTCCACAGACTTCTTGCAGACATATTCATTCTAAACAGAAGAAAAACACGTACTGTAAGATTAATTGTTAATCATGTCGGCATTAATGTTTGACTTCACCGGGAGATCACTGATCATTCTCAGCACATATTTGACTATTTCACGTTATAGAGACTGTCTGTTCCATGAACAAGAAAATAAAAAAACATCAAAAACTGAATTCATATAATACAGATAAATAAATTATATTATTGGCTCCAATTATATTATTTCCATGAAAGCACTTTTTGTAAATTATATGATCGCTGATCATTACCTAGATGTCATCTGTTTGACAGAATCAAGCTAAAACCATATGATTACATCACTTAAGGTGTGTCTACACCACAATATTACTGTTATAAACATGAGGCTTGTCCAAAAGGAAAAAAAAATGTTTCTATAAATTGTTTACAACTTCAGAATATTGTTCTTCATAAAACATATGACACCTTTTTTCAGTCATGGCACCCTTTCAAATTCTTTATTTTATTGTAAATTTAGCGTAAAACCGCAAAACCTGAAATGTTGTTATCATATTTTTTATGGTCACATTATGACAACCACAGCTGACACACAGGCGAATACAGGGAACTCAGGAAACACAGAAGGCTTACAAAGGGGTAAATCCACACAATCAACAGCGATGTGCAAAACACAAATGGGTCTTTAAATACAAGTCAGAACAAGGCAATAAAGGCGGATAAAAATAATGGGTGGCCAAAGCGACAGACAAGGTGGGTGGAGACAACTGTTCATAATAAAAGTCCTTTGACGGGGAACGAAGAGGCAGATAAACAAAGAACATAGTCCGGGCTGGAGAGCCATCTGGAGGTTTCCGAACTCCATTGAAGCTTGTGACAATTATAATGGATTTGCAAGTCTGGATCTGAGTGAAGGCCCATGAAAAAATTAAATAGCCGATAAAAAAATGTAAATACTTTATTTATTAAAATCAACCCCTATGTAGCCTACGTAAGCTATATGTGCTGTAAATGTGATAATGCACCAATTCATATGCGTCACAGTCAGTAGCTTTAAGATAAGAGTTTATGAATAAACAAGGCAACAACTTAGTGGGAGGAGCAGATAAATATCATTTACATACTTTAGAAATCGGTAAAAATGCGAAGTTCATTAAGAAATAACACGACATGGGGCATTGGCTACTTTATCAAACGCCTTCAAAATCCAGAACAATATTTTTGTTGAACAACAAGTTAATAAAATATTGAAACGACTTACCAGCGGATATAAAATTATATCACTTCTGTTGCTTCTGTAAAACACTGCTCACAGGTCATCTCAAATTTTTTCTTTCAGTTTTGCAATGATTTCAGTTATGTTTTACAATAGACCCCCACCCCCACCCCCACCCAACCTCAAAATTCCCCCTCCTTTTTATTTTTTTTAAAAGAGGAGGTTTATGGTTATCATATGTGACCTTGTTTAATTTAGGGGATTTGCATTTAGGGGGAGATAAAAAGAAAGCTACCATTAAACTAATTACAACTGTTCACTTAAGGGGTGACATTGACAATTTCTGCCTGATTTCTTCACTTCTGCGCTTTAATTATCAGTTAATGAAGCAAAAACATATTTACATCGCAACTACACTTAAATATGATCTTTATAATGAGATTATTTGCAAGAACATCCCATCATGTTTAAGCGGAAGAACAACCGTGATTATTAGATATTTCTTCTGCCCGGTAACTAATGCAAAAGTTTTGATTGGCTCTCGTTCAGCTCGCCAGGCGCTCAAAAGAACAAAGGTTCTGGACAGAGTCCAGGGGGTGAATTTGGAGATTGGACGTTGTTTCATTTCCAAACTGGTTAGGCTTATTTGGAAATTAAAGTGTATTCTATCCATTCAAAAGAAAACGAAAGCGATCCTAGTTCTGCATATTAATGTAGCGCTGTGTTTATGGTTTGCTGCGCAATGCCGCCTTTTGCCATAAAAACGGCAGGCTACATTCAATAGAAACGCGTCATCCTGCTCCTCACAGGACAGATCTGCAGTTTTTGTCATTCATGGAAACAAACAAAGTGTAGAGACGATGTAACTAATAGACTGCGTGGTGTAGAGAGCTCCTTTCATTTTTGCTTGAACAACGAGTCTGACAACAATGCTCCACACAGAGATCTGCTGATCTCGTTATTATCAAGCGTGTCTGGAATGACACGAAGAAACAAAACAAACTGAGGCAAACTAAATTCAGAAGAAGTTGGGCAACATTGTGCTAGAAAGCTATCTGCAAAGCTACCTGAGAAATATGTGCAAGTGGACCTATAGAAAAAAATAGATTTAGAATCAGAATGAGCTTTATTGGCAGGTATGTTTACATATACGAGGAATTTGTTTTAGTGAGCTCTACGGTGCAACAGAATGATAGTGACAAGACAAGACACAAATAATAAAAATAATAATTTACAAATATACAAAATAGTGTTCATGATTGAAAAAACACAGTATATAATGGCAACAGATTAAAGAGGGAGTTTGCCGGCTGTGAGGGGTCCAGAGTGATTTTCTTAGCCCTTTTTCTCACTTTAAGTACAGATTGGGGAGTGGGGAGAGGGATGTTTCAATGATTTGCTCAGCAGTCCTGACTACCCTTTGCAGTCTTCTGAGGTCAGATTCGGTAGCTGAGCCGAACCAGACAGTTAGAAGCGTTTTCACAATGGAGTCAATGTGAGTGTCCCACTTCAGTTCCTGGGAGATTGTGGTGCCCAGGAACCTGAATTGACTCTATTGTAGCTACAGTGCTGTCCATGATGGTGATCGAGGGGAGAGCAGGAGGGTTCCTCCTGACGTCCACAATCATCTCTACTGTTTTGAGCGTGTTGGTTGTTGGTGGTCACGTCCTGGATGAAGCCGACGAGTGTGGTGTCATCTGCAAACTTCAGGAGCTTGAAAAAGGGGTCAAATGGTGTTACTGGTGTACAGGGAGAAGAGCAGTGGGGAGAGAACAGAGCTGTCTGTCAGAAAGCTGGTAATCCACTGACAGAGCTCGGAACAGTATATTGTCTGCATTATCCACATACCCGTTTACTCTATAAGCAAACTGCAGGGGGTCCAGTAAGGGTCCAGTGAATAATCCAACACCAGTCTTTCAAATGATTTCATGACCACAGACGTTAGAGCTACTGGTCTACAAATCAGTAAGTCCAGTAATTATGGGTTTCTTTGGGACAGGGATGATGGTGGAGCGTTTGAAACCACCATTAAAGCAAAGGATTGTCACACCAAATGTTGATTTAATTTAGTTCATAGAAGTTAATCGATGAAGAAAATCTATTTATGAAAGGATCCTCATTTTACAACATACGTTTAACAGTGCTGTAGCTTAAAGCTACTAGCTTTCCAGGAAAGTTTCTTGAAGCATCCTGAATATATGTATTAGACATCATATCTATATACAAAACATTTGAACAACAAAATGTTTTTAATAAATCCTAGACTGAAAATATACTGAACTGAACTCTCTGTGTGAAAATAAAGGGAAAAAAAGGAAAAAATAAAGACTACATTGTAGCCTATATTTTGAGAGTGTGTAGTTAAAAACAGGATACATGGATACTGAAAGGCTTATTTAATAATCCATGAAATTACAATTGTATTATTTTAATATGACAAGCTTTTACATCAGTGTTGAGATAACAGCATGTCAGCCATGATAAAACTTGCTATGCTGGCTAAAGACAATGGCAAAATATAATTTCTAAAACAGTTTAGACAGTATTAGAAATAATCAGATCATTAAAAAAACATATTCTTTCCTGTAAGAACAGTCAAATATGGCTAATTGCTTTCAGATGAGCATGTGCAGTATGAGTGTAGCTCATTCCTGATTGCAGGAACTGCCCCATGACCATCTCTGGTCCCCTACTCATATATGTATACACACACACACACACACACACACACACAACAGTTATTTCTGGTCATTGAATCTGAGTGGTTGATAGGAGTGCAATATTACAGTGATAACTTGAGGCTTACTTCTTACAGTGTCAAACAGCAGCACAAACAAATGCGAAAGTGGCAGTGCTTCAGGTGCACTGTCCAAATTCACTCAATCTTTTTCATTTTAATTTCAATTTCATTCGTTCAAGTGATCTGAATAAGTAAGAAATCATTCATACACCCAGTTACAGTTGGAGTGTGAAGATAACTTAGGCCTACTGTTTAAAAACACATTTGTTTAATAACACACTGTTTAATAATACATTTCATAAAGATTTTAATACAGCTGCCCTATTTACAATGAAATATGCGTAACTGTATAACTGTAATATTAGATATAACAACTTTAAAGCCTGTTTTGTACCTATCCCTTTTGTGGCTTTCTGAGATAAAAGCCATGAAAAATGTTTTCAGTATACAGTTCCACTAGATGTCACTGTGTGTGTAATGTTCAATTTCTTCTCTTTTTGTTTATGTTGTCTGTTGGCCAGTTTAAGTAAACTATTTTTAGAGAGCTCTTTGAGTTTCTTTGTCCATTTTCCATGAAAATCAAAGGTTTCATTTAGCGTAGGGAGGAAAAACAATGAACTGGATTGTTTTTACATCTGATTGGAAACTTCTGCTTTCATCATAAGGAACATCATGTGAAAGGGAAGCATAGTTTACTCCCAAGGGCATGCCATTGGAAGTTTTTTTTTAAAAGATGAGCTCAAACACTGCGAAAAGGGAAATAATCAAACAAACAAACAAACCAAAGAGAAAAAAAAAGGTCTGATAAGTTAAGTTAAGTCAAAATACAGTGCGTTTTATTTCCCCCCCAGTGAAATCAAGCAGATCACATAAACTATTTAAAAGTCTACAGATATAAATCCTGGGTTGTAACTTGACTTCATTATCTTTTTAGCTTTTTTTTTCTTTACAATTATGACAATGAACAATAGCAAACACACTCCATAAAAACCCAGACTCAGCGGCAGTAAATAAGAAGGTGCTCTATGACTGCACACAGCATCAGTCGTGTCTGTTCCTTCCTTGATTGTTATTTTGCCTAAAGGTTCACACCTGTTAGAGAGAGGTTCAAATATATCTCTTGTGACAAAGAAATCTATTAAACCAAAGTATAAAGCAACAAATTCATTTCAACAGCAAATTTAATTTAATTTAAAGGAATATTTCACCAAAAACTCTTTCATCATTTACTCACCCTCAAGTATACTTAATATAATTGACTTCCAGTTGGAAAGAAAAATGCTAACCCAAAATGGCCTGGCTACAACCTTTTTCTGAAAACATCTTCCTTTGTGTTCAGCAGAACAAAGAAATGTATACAAATTTATTAATTAACTATTCGAGGGTGAGTAAATGATGACAGAGTTGTAATTTTTGGGTCAACTGTTCCTTTAAGGTGTCAGTGTTTTAAATATTTATACATACTTTGTATGTAATTTGCAGAGTGTACCATCTGAATATGAACCAGCGGGACAGTCACCACAAACTCTATCACTAAATTCTGTTCCTAAACACAATTTAAACAAAAAACAGTACATTAGCAATAAAAGCAGTGTGAGGTTTCACAGACAGTCACACCACTCAAACTAATAATCTGCCAGTTTGGAAGTGTTTTTTTATGTCACAGACAAGCAATGTTACTCCAGTATGTATTTCAATTATTCAATATAAATGCAAGCAGAGTTGTTTTTCCTGTTTTTTTTAATGCATAGTAAAGTTGTTCAGCTGATAAAAAGACTGACCAGTTTGGATGATGTATTGCCCAGGTGAGCACGAAGAATGTTTAAATGCCTTTTCACAGCTTGAAAACGTGTCTATACAGTAATAACCTGGCAGAGGTTCACACACTGTATTTGATATTAACGTACATGCCTGCTTTACCCTCAGCCCATTACCTTTGAAAAAAAAAAAAAAAAAGTTTGTAGGACCCACAATAAGAATTCAGCAACAAAACCATGAATCACATAAACAGTTTTACTCACATGGATCACAGACAGAACATGTAAGACATTCTGTCAGGCCGTTAGAAGTGTTTGTGTAGGTCATCACACGGCATGAATCACATGTTGTGCTTGTGTGCTCATCACAATGTTTATAAACTCGCTTTCCTAGGAAATATAAAAAAACACCAGCATATTTGTAATGTAAATAACTTCAACATGTTTTTGTAACTGTATAATCTACTGTATACCTCTTTTCAGGGAGCTCTGATCTTGATAAACAAATGACACAAATGTGTTTGTAAATCAGAATCAAAGTGAAATAAATCAGGAAATCTGTGTATACTGAAAACATATTTACTATATAACAGGGCTGTAGTACTCGAGACCGGTCTCGGACATTTCGGGCTTTGACGTTTCTGGCTTGTCTCAGATGCTAGGCATAAATATATGTCTGATATTTATAATAAACCAAACGGCTTGAAAATCGGTTGAAAATTAGGGGTTTTAATTAGGGGTAAGGTTTACTCTTACTAGACACACTAGAAACTTCCAGATAGGTGTGCAAAGGCCAGTTGAAAATAAACCCTGTTGGCCCTTCAGGATCTAGTTTGGAGACACTTGTTACTTTGCATGTGCAAAAAAAATAAATATATTACTATTACTATATACTATGTTTTTAGTAATAATGCAAAATGATTTTCTTATAGGACATATGCTGTCTCTCGCATTGCATACATTATAAATAGTATGTGGTCTTGAAGAGGATACTTTTTTTCCCTCCTATTTGGACTCAGTCTTGACTTGGACTCGAACCTCTTTGGACTCTGTCTTAACTCGGTCTCGACAAGTCCTGGTCTTGGACTCGACAAAGCTGGACTTGACTACAGCTCTGCTATATAAACAGATTTCAAACTGAATTTTAACACCTGGCCTGCACCAGTTGTTTCTATTTCTATACCAGATGAAGGGAATGTAAAAGTCCAAACATAAAAAAATATTTTATGATTATATTACAGTTGTTCATCAGTAAGAATTAATGATACACTTTCAAGGTAAAAAGTATCATATTACCGCTTTAAGTATCTGATTTAATCTGTAATTATTGTGGTGACGAGTGAAGATCAATCTTATCTAGGACTTACCTGGATCACACATTGGGCAACACTCTCCATTAATTTCATATTCTGCATTATTACATGCTGCCTCGCCTTGCAAAATGTTCATAAAGAGTGGCAGTAATTTTGATAGAATGTAGAATATACACATGTCAAGGAACTAAATAAATCTTCACTGGTACAGAGGTGGTCATTTGGTGTTTTGTTTCAAAACTGAAAAAGAAATTTGTGTTAGATGACTTGATATGAAATTTGAAATTTGTGTTAGACCCCACTAAAACACCTAATTTAAACATGCCCCCACTTTTCTACACTTCTGCAATACAGTTCCGAAACAGCTCAACAGCATAAAAACAGTATTGGAGTGTGTTCAGCGCTTTCCAGGAGGACTGATTCCTAAACCTGCAGTAGCCTATGCTGGCTCTGCAGAGACTATGAAGTGGACCAATTTAACTTTGCAAAGACAGTCTGGTGCTTCTGACTCACAGTCTGTAATTACTTGTGTTATCATATTTAAAGGATTGCTGCTGACTATTTGAACAGTAGTTTTCAGCAGTGAAGAGGAGTTTTTCTGATTACAAATGCAGACATTGTAATTTTTACGAGGCGTGATGCAACAGGACGCATTAAAAGTTAATATAAGTCATTATAATCTCTACACCTAAACCTACATTACAGACAATAATGAACTTTATCACAATATGCAATTTTTTGAGAAGGACCTGTATATTCACCGGTGTTCCTCTTAGCAAGATGACTCCTATAAATTGGGCGCACGCGACATCATTGCTGTACGTCGGATTTACATCAAAAACAAACAATCGGTGCTACCAACCTTTCCACAGAAAAACAAACAGTGTTCAACCAATCACTAATCACATAATTGTGGCATATCTCAGACTCTAGGCCGACCATAGAGGCCATAGAGGTTTTTTTTCACAGCCGATTTATGGGGCAGGCAGCGAGCGGATCGTGAAGAAAGGTCAGCTGAATCTGACACTTTATGTTTCAGGCTTGAAATCGCTGACACAACTTTTAACTCGAACGGCTGGTCACACCGGTGCAACTTTTGTTTTTTTTAGTCGCACCATTGAGAAATTAGGTCACACTCTAGAGCCCTGAAAATCTTTGGAGGGAGCTGAAACTCTGTGTTGCTCAGTGACAGCCCCGAAACCTGACAGATCTAGAGAAGACCTGCATGGATGAGTGGGCAAAAATCTCTCTTGCAGTGTGTGCACACCTGCTGAAGAGCTACAGGAACTGTTTGAGCTCTGTAATTGTTAACAAAGGCTTCCGTACCAAACATAACATTTTTTTTATGTATATGTATATATACTCAAGTGATCAAATACTTATTTGACACAGTAATTCCCAAATAAATTGTTTAAAAATCATACAATGTGATTTTTCTTTTTAGACTCGGTCTCCCACAGTGGAAATGCACCTATGCTGAAAATTGTAGACCCCTGCATGATTTCTAAGTAGGAGAATCACAGGGTGATCAAATACTTATTTACCTCACTGTAAATACCAGATGAATCATACAGCAATCTTACCGTAAAAATCCCATACCAAAAAGACAAAAGAAATAGACTATAAAGTTATGCTGTTGTACTGTAAATAATGAAAATGAAAGAAATTTAAATTACGTCATTATTTATTCACCCTCATGTTGTTCCAAAACTGGTGTTAGTAATCAGACATTCAAGTAATTTGTTTATTAATGTAGATGAGAAATAAGTTATTGTCTGGGTTTTGTAATTGTTACATAATTGTGTTTAAATAATTGAATAGGTTTCATATAAATATTGCAAATGATGCTGTTGTAATTTCCGGCAAGTGCCATTCGTATTTTGCATGCCCAGATTGGAGCGCTGCAGTTTTTTGACCATGTAACATTTCCAGTTATTTTTGTCATTAAACTTAAAGGAAAATGATGATATTCAAGTTCAATACATGCTCACACCTAAGAAGAAGAAACACAAACCACGAAATTGCCAGCACATCACTGACTACCTTTTTTTTTTAGTTCAACAAAAGTCAGTCAGGTATATAGAATGACATGAGGATTAGTTAATAGTGGCAAAATGTCACGCGAACCATCTCTTTATTTTAGACAGAGTTTCATTTTTAATAAGCATCTGTACTTTTATGTAAATAGGTTTGTTAATTTTTACCAATTTACAACAGGCAAACAAAATTCCCAAAGAGGGTTAACACATGACATGCCAATAAGAACATCTGCTGTAATTGTCAAAGAATTCCCAGACAACTCATCATGTGAAAACATATATTGTGTACTTTTGTCCTAATTTGAAAGCAAAAAAGGGAACGCATCTACAAAATATGTAAATCTAAATGAGAGAGCAGGGAATTTTCAGGGGAACTATGATGGTCACAGACTGAGAGTTTTAGTTATAAACATTGGTTTCACCCAATCAGAGGACATCAAACATATTATATTTTAAGCCAATATTAGAACACATTGTCCCATGTTTCTGTGTGAATTTGTTGTGGCTGGAAAAAATTATGTCTGGGGGGTGCATCTCAATCAACTCCCAAGCTCATGAATCAGTAGATCGTGTACTCAAGTTCGGTCACTGGTAAGTTCCCTGATTTTTCAGGGAGCGAACGTTCCAGTGCACTAGAAGGATTTCATGATTGCCCTAAAAATGGCCCTCCCTGATCAGTGCCCCTAATAAGATTTGAACTACCCACAGTATAGTGCACTTAATAATTTAGCTTTTGAAAATAGTAATTCTCAGAACTTGCGTGTAAGTTCATAACACAGAATAAACCTTTGTTTGTACAAATTACTATTCTTATTAAACTTTACAAGTTTTTTTCCAATGCAACTGGTTTGCATACTTTTTTAAATTTGGTAAAACTAATTAAAATTTAGAATCAGTATATTTATTTCTTACCACTGAAGTGTAGCCAACAGTTTGTGCAGCTGGACCTTTAGCTTTTGATCTGTAAACAAAAACCTCCTGATTAACATTTGATT
Source organism: Enteromius afrohamiltoni (assembly GCA_034779775.1). Taxonomy (NCBI): domain Eukaryota; kingdom Metazoa; phylum Chordata; class Actinopteri; order Cypriniformes; family Cyprinidae; genus Enteromius; species Enteromius afrohamiltoni. The sequence continues at coordinate 87,645 of JAUYWG010000059.1, forward strand.
AACATAATCATTTCTTAAGTTATACATGTAAAACCCCCCTCAAATAATTTTTACTCTCATAATAACTAATTAAATGAAGACGTCATAGGCAAACCCACAAACCCGCAAGCTTAACCCTGGCTTAATATCATAATTTATAATGCGTTGTGATTAATCAAATTTCTTATTTTTGTAAATGCTTTAGGCATATTAAACACATTGCAGGGATCTGTATAGATAGACTACACAGAAAAGTTATCAAGACAACTGTGAAAAAGAAAAAAAACAAAAAGGTTTGAAATCCAATATTATGCTAATGTAATTATTAAAAATGTAATGTTAACAAATGTTGAAAGTTTTAATTAAATCAATAAATTAGAATTTTTAACATCTATGCATTTATTTGCTGATTGAATTACTTTTTAGAGTGTATAATGGAATTGAACAAACTGTATAATGTAATGATAGATTACAGTATAAAAGAAACACAATATATAAAGAGGTAGTGCAACAAACATCGCCCATTTTACTTCAGTGTTTAATTTCATAATAAAAACTATATATTATAACTAAATCAATGAACATACCATTATGCGCAGACAAACACACATCACCTCACTTGTTTCACATAATGAACAAGGAAGACATTCAGTCACATTTTGTGTAAAAAGAATGCACCTGCTGCTTTGCATAATAACCCACAAAACACAACAACAAAAAAACCCACAGGGGACACCAGTGGTATTGGGAAAAATATCATGCCAGCTTTAAGTTTCAACCTCAGCTGTTGTGGTCATGAGTGTAGGACAATCAGACTTACCTGGATCACACATTGGGCAACACTCTCCATTAATCTCATATTCTGCATTATTGCAAGTTGCCACACAGAGCACAATGTTCATGATGAGAAGCAGCAGCATTACTAATTGATTAATGAATATACACTAATCAGGGAACTTCTGCATAATACATATATATATATATATATATATATATATATATATATTATGCAGAAGTTCC
>JAUYWG010000059.1:88743-109359 GCA_034779775.1 Enteromius afrohamiltoni
ATAGGGAGCTTTTCTTATTAAAAGAAGCTGCTGCTTACTATTCAAACGGTGAAGGGTTGTTTCTCCGATCACGAATGTAGACATGCTGTTATGTTCACGAGGCGTGATGCAACACCACAGAACTAAGTCCTGATCATCAGTAATTATGTCTCACTGCTTTGTAATGTGTTTTATTGTTTTGGTTTTTTAGAACGATGAGCTTTGTACAAATCGATCTGGTTCAGGAGGCGGGGCTTAAAGGAGAAACAGTAATGTACAGTATGTGGAAAATAATGTTTTTTGCACCTTGAAGAACATAAACACATTGCATTACACGAAATACTCAAAATACCTTTCATCATATGACCCTTTTAAAACTGTGCCATGTACAATCTTACAAAAATTCACTTTAACAAATGTTTTTAGTAGAAGACAAGAACAAACGCTGAGATATTCAGCTCTGACTGACGGGAGGAGCAGAAGGAGGTCAGCCCATCACAGATGGTCCATTGTCGCTCTCTTCTGGAGATCTTCAGTATTACAGCAGATCAACATCAGCGAAGATCACAGAAGACATGTCTGCTTTACAAGAGTCCTGGCTTTACCTCACTCAAACTTTACATAAACTGAGTTGCAGGATTAACCATCCTCAGTATTTTCATGAAATTCAAACATGAAAACAAATGTCTTATATTTAGTGCCACTGCTACAAAGATAGTTAATCTGACAGCATAAAGCACTGAACAAGACACGTGTGTATTTTAATTATCAAATGAATTAATTTCACGCTTTTACCAGCAGCACACACATTAGTTTAGTCTTGTTGTAGTTACGCAGTTGTCACTGAGGTGAAGGATGCTGATCTGAGGTCAGTTACGAGGGTGGAGGCAGTCAGCAGACTTCACGCTGGAGAACTGCTGAACCCGTGACGGTCATGAGAACTTCTCAAGAGCTTTGAGAGAGTCTCACACACACACACACCAGAATCCCTGCAGACGCTCTCCTCAGTCACATCACACTCATCAGGTAAGAGCTCACACACTCTCACTAACTCAATAACAAGATTCACGCTTTACATCATGTTTAAAATTGAATTTCATTTCATTTGAAGCTGTTTTTTCACAGAGTGTCACTAAATGCTTAGTTAAGATTAATGCAGCATCATATTAGAGGAGTGTCAGATAGATTTATGTTCTGAAATACAAGAAATGTAAGTTTGCTGGAACAATGACTAATTTCTGATTATAATTACAAATATATATATATATATATATATATATATATACATCTTAACATGTTCAGGTTATAATTTACCACTAAAAGGCAAAAAAAAGAAGAATGAATAAATTTAGGAAAATATTTTTTTTTATTATAGTAATAATAATAATTATTATTTTTTTATTGCATTGTAAAATTATTTAACACCTTAAATTCTCATTTATGTATTTGTACAAATATTTATTGTATCATTTAATTCTGGTAGTATTAATAGTAGTGCCTTTAATTTAAGCAAAACACTTGATGTATATAAATGTATATTTTTCTTTTTTACTGTAAAAACATACAATATTAAAATAATCAAAATTATGACATTTGATTATGACAACATCACAATTTAAGAAATACATACTGTGTATTAAGGGTACTAATTTTCATGAATAATATAATAATTTTCTTTTGGATTCACAGTGAAATTATTTGATATAATGATGAATAACAATGTGTCAGTTAAAAAACAAATGGTACTGAAAGCACGCTCAGTTGTGATGCAAAAAAGGTCTCATTAAAAATATATATATTGTGTGTGTTACTTAAAACATTTTTTGCCATGTGTGAGTTTAGATCTAAGATTCTCTTGTAAATCCATCTCTGACTACATGTGTGCTGTATGAAGGATGTGTTGTTGTTGTTTCAGGTGTTTTGATCATCATGTCTTACGGTGGATCAGGTGCAGGTTCTCGAGGTGAATTCAGTGTTCATTTCTCCAGCAGACGTGGAGCAGGACTCATCAGAGCTGAAGAGTGTGTGAATATTCCCTCAAACACCATCAGACCCCAGCAGTGCACTACACACTCCTGATCTAAACTCTGTGTGTGTGTGTGTCTACACAGGGCCGCAGGAATCGCTCTACTGGCCGTGATCCTCACAGCGCTGCTCATCCTGGGCTGCTGGTATTACCGCCGGCGGGGCGGGTACAAGATGATCCGGGTGAGTCATGTGACCCACGAGACGGTCAGCTGATCACAGCTTTATACTGAACTCATAACAACAGCATCAGAGCCGAGAAAATGACAAGATCAACACAGAGGTCATGGGTTTGTCAGTGAATGCATAATAATACACAGCTCAAACACACTGCGTATCACTGCGCATCAGAGCATCTGCCAAACACATCAGTATAAACACAAATAAATGTAAATGAAAGTTACATGCCTTAATAATCTGCTGTACTTCTCAGACAGGGTTCAACTCCAGCTGATGATTGTGTGATTCACGCGTGTGTGATTTCCTACCTCTCATCTGTGAGTGTGTGTGTGTTCAGAACGGGAGGAACAACGGTCAGTCGTGGAGAGAGATGATGAGAGCGGGTCAGTACAGCGAGTCTGGATCTGGAGAGGAGAACAAAGTGGCCTTGAATGAATTGAACAACCTGCAACCAGCGGTACACACACACACACACACGCGCACACACGATGATTAGTGATGTGAAACTCACCATCTCAAGACCAGGGCTTTGTTATGCAGTTGCTAGGGTGTTCTGGATGATTGCTTAAAAACACAAACACACACATTAAAAAAATATATTGTTGCAAAAGGTACAAAAAATAGTAGACAGATGAAATATCACAGAGTAAAAAAAAAACCTGAACATATAATATATATATATATATATATGTAAATAAAATGCTTTAAGCCAGAAAAAAATATTTTTATTATGTACATTTCATTTAAAACTGTATTTAATGGTGACTAAATAGAAACATTTATAACATTAGTAAAAGAAATTAAAAACTAACTTTTATTTTAAATAATTTGTACTTAAAAATATTATTTACTACTAAGTTTATATTTATATATACACTTAAAACTCTTTTATTAGTCTTTTTTATCCTGTCACAATGAACTCACCAGAGTTTTATCTCTTCTGTTTCAAAGAACATATTTAACCAAGCTCTTGTTACCCAGAATTCCACAGGGGATAAAGCAAGCATGTGACCTGCTGCAGGGCAGAGCGGCTTTAGTTTGCGTCATTAGTCGTGATGTGAGGATCACAAACAACTGGAATGTGTGTGTGGAGCGGCTGTTCTCATGAACAGACCAAAGGATCAAAAATATCTTAAGTCTTTTAGTTCATAAAAAATTCCCTGAAATACAGCCTGTAGAATTAAAAACTGAAGTTAGCAAATTTAGTGCCATCACACTTGTACATATCTTTAGAAAAAAGCATCTGCTAAACATCTAGTTTTATTAGGTTGCCATTCTGTACTAGTTTCCTGACATCAGATGTGGTTTCTCCTCTGTTTCAGATTCCTAATGCTCCTCCGGCCTACGAGAAGATCGCCTCTGGACCTTCACCTCCTCCTTACTCACCATGAGTCACAAACATCTGTGTGTTTCTGTATTGTCTGATAAACAGCAGAAGTGATGGTATACTGCAGGAGTGGCCAGCCTTGGTCCAGCGGTGTCCAGCTCCAACTCTGATTAAATCTATCCTGCCTGTAGCTTCTTCAGGTGTGTTAGATCATGGTTGAGGTACAGTGACCCTCCAGGACCAACGCTGGACACTCTTGATTTACGGGAATCCTACCAAAGCATGTGGACTATAACATCTCTAACACTGCAGTGCCTTTTCACCACAATGCCAGTCATCAGATATGAGGATAACAGTTTAATAACCATTAATCCAAAATTAGTTTTAGTTAAATTATCTAAATATTACACATCATTTGCACCTAAAACTACAGTAGATGTTTTCAGATGCAGATAGTTTTAAATGTTGTTGAACAGTAAGCATCAGTAGGGTAGATTTTTCATACATAGTTTATTTCACAGTATTGTCTTCTAATGTTCTGTTACTGATTATTTACTTTTAATAATTTCTCTTTATCAAACATGTCTATTTCTCTTTCAAATGTATGACTGTAAAAGTGAACATCAACTTATATTTACATATACTTGAGCTCTAGATACCTGACGTGGGAAATCTTGAGCTCCGCTTTACGAAATACACTACATTTCTATGAAGATATGCTGAGCTGCGTACACAGTCATCACATCACTGCACTGTCGTTTTATGCAAATGATTCAATACAACAGAATAAAACGTTGCTTTAATGCACAAATACTGTATTTGTTTCCATTGCCCATTTAAAAAAACAAACAAAAAGAAAACTAACACAGGCATTCCCAAACTGGGGTTTGTTAAGGAACTGCAGGGCAAATAATTAAATTGCAAAAATAATAATAATAATAATAAATATACACCATCATGAAATCCTAATTATTATACAAAATGATCCAAAATGAATTCTGAAAAAAATGTTTGGGAATGTCTGATCTAATGTTTAAACAAACTCAAGCACAGTACACCAATGTTTTCCTTCAGTCATAAATATGCCAAGTTTATTTTCATGAATATAGATGAAACACCAAACCAAACTGTTCTCAGATGTTGTCTGATAATACTCAACCTATGCCTGAATGCACTAACGCAGACTTGAGATCAGACATGAATACTCTTAAATAGACTGAAGACTGTTCTACAGAATAATATTAATAATTTTAATGGAAAATGCTACAAAACATTCAAATCTTTGCATACAAATGGAGTAGAAAAGATTCAGCCAAACAAATACTGTTATGTACATTACTGGCCATTTGAAATCTCCAAATTTCTCCGAATTTTATTTACAACTCTTAAGGATAATTGATTTCCCCTCAATTTGTATTGTAAAGAGCAAAATTCACAAAGTATTAATACAGGTATTTAGTATTCAGCCTCTCAACATGGGGAGATATGGAACCAAAGGAAGCCCACTTGTTTTCAACAAAGACCAAAACATTGAAAAGACCTTTGTGATCACAACGGGAAAACAAGACGACCTCCAAAACCATTTCAGTGACTGGGTCTCCTCAAGGTATCTGGTTTTGTCAGTGGATCACTTGTGTTTAAAATAGGTACAGTAACGCTACTTGAGGAGGAACTGACCACTTGAGCAGCCATCGGTTTTGCCAATACCTGCAAGCTTGAGGCTGAGGCTTGAATGATGTTTAAGACAGCACCATCTGGACTCAACAAGAGTTTAGTAGGAGAGGAGACTTGCACAGGAACCGTGCTTTGACCTTGCGACTGCCTGGGTAAAATAACAGGCTTTCCGATTGTCCCAGGATGCACGGCTCTGATAGGTTGACAAGATGTCATTATGACTGTGCTCATAGAAGGAGGAACAGTTGCAATGGGAGTGGCTGGACTGGCACTGTTCGCACCACCGATTGGTGGAACCGTTGCAACAGGAAGTTTCTGCATCCGTGATACCGTACTGCTCATGGGTGGTACGGTTACCACTGGCGAATGCCTTGGAATAACAGCTTTTGCTGGTGGTATGACTGGTGCCACTTGAGTTTGGGATAGTCTTCCTTGCAGGAGCATTGGGGAAGCTGTATTTAGTAAACCTCCTTGGGAAAGAGATTTTTCTTTGGGACACCCGGTCGTACCTTGTGATGCTGTAGCTGAGACGTTGGAGGTTTGAAAGATAGGAAGTCTCACAATGTCTGAAGATACACCAGGATGCAGAGCTTGAGCTACTTGTGAAAGAGCAGTAGGACCAGACACATTCAATTGAGTTCTGGTGCTCAGTTGCTGACAGAGTTGATCAGAGGGTCCAACTCTTGCCAAGGGTAGCCTGACTGGTGTTACCAATCTCACACCTTGTACAACTGAAGAAACCGTGCGACTACCTAAAGTGTTTGGACCTCTAGAAACAGTGGAAGCAGGACTTAGGACTTGCAAACCTCGAGGACCAACAGGAATCGACCCTTGCAATCCTGCAGGACTAGCAAGACTTGGCCCCTGCAGTCCTCCTGGATTAACAGAACTTGGATCTTGCAATCTTTGAGAACCAACAGGACTTGATCCTAGAAAACTTTGAGGACCAGCAGGACTTGGTGCTTGCAATCTTTGAGAACCAACAGGACTTGATCCTTGCAATCCAGGACAAGCGTTGGAGATTAGCAGAACATGGCTGCCAGGTGCAAGGCCTTGAGAAGGTACAACAAATCTTGTGTTATTGATCAGGAGCTGAGTTCCAGGAGCAAGTGGGGCAGTGGTGTTGATCATGATTTTCTCCTGGACGCTCTTGGTGGTAGAGGTCAGAGTTCGGATCCCAGAGGTCATGACCACTGGAGGAGTTAAAACAGAGCTGCAACTAAATGCAAAAGTACTAGATACTGCAGAAGCGGAAGTACTGGCTGTTGTTTTAATCAGTGAGTGTGAAGTGCAAAGGGATGTGTTCACTGGCTTGTTAACAGTCACATTAATTGGTAATGTAGTGTGTTTAGTAATTAGGCTTCCTGAATAAGAGGAAGATGTATTTGAAGTACAGCTGCCAGCCGATAACCCTGGTTTACAGTGAAGAGCATTTAAAGGGGAAACTGATGGAGGTACATCTGGTTTCACAACTGACAAAAGTGCAGAGGAAGCCATGTGTCCGGTGCCTAGAGTTGAAAACGTAAGCGTTTTACCGTCAACAGTCCGAGGTACTTTCAATACACTTTCGGTATTCCCTGATAGACTTCTGTTTGCAACAACACAGCCTTTTGGACCAATCTGGAGTCCACTTGTGGTTGAGGTCACAGGTACTCTGGAGACGATCATAGGTGTATTTTTTGTTGAGGATACAGGTTTTTTGTTTGTGCCAAGTATTCCTGATGTTAACCCTGGGACACCAATGCTCTGGATGCTTGTACCAGAAGAAGTGCTGGATAAGGTCCCCAAGTTGGGAACGGTCGTCAATGCTTGTGTACTAGTAGAGGAAATGTTAACTTCTGAAGTCGACGTCTCTTTTGGAATGGTAAGTGCTGAGTTGCTTATGAACATGACTCTTGATCCTGGCATGGTACAGGTTCCTGTAGTAGTAGTGACCTTTGAAGGGATGTTTGGTGAAGGTGTGACCAAGAAAACCTTTTTGAGAGATGATTGGTCTGGAACTGTGCTTCCAGGTGGAGCCCTTTTTTGTGGCAGCTTCATTCCACATTTAGAGACTGCATTCTGCTGAGCAACTTGGACATCTTTTGCAGTTTTAAAGACACAATCACTGCCTTTGCTTGTAGCCAAGAGTGCGGATTTACCAGGTATTGTTATTGTTCCTGTAGTGCTGTTATTGGAAATTTGATTCAAGGTTAAAGCAGTCTCTGCCAGAAAAGTAGATTGAGGAGTGATTACAGGTAGAGATTTAGTAGCAAGGGTGGCCGAATCAGCTTGTGTATTAGACGTGGAAGACTTTGACACCAGAAAGGCATGAAGTTGGGGTGAGATGTTAAAAACTGGGCTGGGTGGCAAAGCCCCTGCTCCACTTTCTGACGTCTGAACCTTCACTACTCCTGTGTTGCCTCCTCTTGTAGTGACAAGAATAGACTGCGAGTCTCGAATGCACACTGTCCTGAGCTCCTGTTTAGCATCAGATTTGGTCAGACCACCGCTTGCTGATTTGTTCAGGGCCACCTTTGGTTCAGTAGTCTTTTTAGGCACACCAACAGTCATTAAGTTCCTTAAACTGGGAGTAACTACAGCAGACGGTGTTCTTACAGCGCTGGTATCTTTCAAAGGTGCCACTGGCTGGACAGGAACCTTGTTTTCCGGTATAGTGAACCCTGAAACACTGGACACGTATGTTGTAGTCTTAGGGACCGATAAAGAGGTCTGGGCTGCCTTATTCTTAGTGCTCTGAATCAGTAGATTTGAAGGCAGAATAACAACTTGTTGCATCGCCTTCACCCCTGATTTTTGATCCGGTACTGGTTGCACTGAAAAGTTTACAGAAGTGCTTCCTTGCCTGAGAAGCCCCATGCCTCCTGCCGTCTTATACACCACCTGTCCGGTGCTTTCAGTTGCTGATGTTGTAGTTATTGTTTCTGTAGGTTCAGAGTGTTGTGTAGATGCACAGGTAGTTGACAATCTCAAAGTTGCAGATGCTGATTTGTTATGATCATGCAGTGCCTGAGCCATCGCTGCAGCCTTCGGATGACTTATTAAGGTCACTTTGTTTCCAACACTCCTAGCAAGCAAAGCCTGGATGGGTTTGCAAGTCCCCTGAAAGCTATTCATAGTCAATGGAAACACTGAAGCTTGTTGGTTCACTGTTGCTTGTTCCCTTGATCCAACTTCCACATTAAAATCAGATGTTAAATAGCTCTCTGGGTCCATTTTGGCTCTTTTGCATGGACTCAGTTCCTCATTGATTACAACAGTTTGGCGCCGCTTTGAACTGCGTGTGAAGGGTCCAGACTCGGACGAATGCATGACAATATCAAGTCTGTCCACCAGGCATCTTGATTCGTGATTTACATTCTCTGAAAAAGAGGTTATCGAGCATCAATCAAAACACTGAATGTACTGAATGCATAAATGTCTTGAAAACAGAAACTGACAAACTCAAAGTGCTGCTCAAACAACAAAAGCAAAGATATTCGAAACACTTCCTTTTAATAAATTATTTTATCACAACTTTCTTATTGTTTGGATAGTTATGCATTAAAAATTCAACAATCCTTTAGGCCTGTATTGTTTTTCTTCTCTTTGCATTGCCAAGAACTTAGCCTTTGCAAATGTTAATCAGACTCACCTGTTGTCTCAGAGTCTTCCTTCATAGCTTTGCCCATTTTGACTTCACTCTCTTCCAGTTTGTTTGTTGTCTCTTGAAACAATCCATCTTTGCACGCAAATTCCCCAGTGTCTTCTGTATCCATCGGCTCCCTGATAAAGTTCTCATATTCGGGGTGTTTTTTGAATTCGTCACACTCCTTTTTCAAGCGAGCTCTGTTGAGGACAAAGACAGGGATGAATTCACAAAGCCTTGTTGCCAGGAAAACGTCGCCTCAAGGAAGAAAAAAAACATCTAGGTGCCTGCTGAATGCAGTGAGGTGTATCAGTCACCGAGCATTACAATGGAAAGCCCTTTCTTGGATAAAATTCAAATTCACCTCCCAGATCGCTTGAGAAAACCTTTCTGTAATCAAAAACAAGACTGAAATGCAGAAGTCTAAAAAAACCACAGTGTCAAGTTCTCAAAGGGATAGGATTGCACAGATTTAAGATTTCCCCATTTTTATTCAGCATATGGGTCCAGATTGTGTTTTTTTTTTTTAGCAAAAAAGGTCCAATGACTTTGCTTTTAAACACTGACTTTAGAAATTAAATTAAAGCATAGAAAAGGACACAAATTCAAAGTTTCATGTTTACTCCATTACCTGTTCCTTTGGAAGGCCTTGACGAGTTTAGGTTCCCATGGTAACAGCTCATTAAGCAATCTTATAAGTGTGATGTGCAACTCTTTCACAGCGGCTCTTTTGTGTGTCCCTTGTCCCTGAAATACGGCACAAAGACACAAATCACATAAACACCATTGCACACAAACACACGTCACTGAATTAGTTTACTTCACATCAAAATGCCAGTCTTGTTTTAATATAGTGACAATAACCACACAGTTATGCATTAAATGCACTGAAATTATTAATGCAACCAAAAATAAATTGTTTTTATGTAGTTGCATCATTTGCATGTGCACAACATACGTCAAAAGGTTAAAACTGTTTTCTGAATAAATTAGTTTGTGCAATAGTAAATGCATTTGTGTTCCCTCTCTTACTAACAGATCTCTTTTTGCGGTCCAGTTCATCGAGTTGATCTTCTATTTTACTGATCAGCAATCTGAGATCATCCAGACTGGAGCAAACCAACTACAAAAGAGAGAAAGGAAGGAAGGATAAGTTAATTATATACGTTTGTTTTTAAGTGCATACATTGTAAAATAATTTAACGGCAGAGTTATTTATACACATTAGAATAAATTCTACCAATTGCTGCTCTCTAGTGGAGATTGGAGCAAAACAAACTGACTGATATTGATGTGGATCATTTACATGTACGTATTTACTTATAAAAGCATCTGCTAAACAAAAAGGTTTAAAAAAAAAAACTAATTAAAAATAATGTTTTTGTCACTTCATCTGATGAATCTGATGTTTTGAGGTTCACCCACGATCATCAGAGCAGATCTGACTGAAGCAGTAAGGGTTACTACAGGGAGGCTAGAATACAGCTAGAAATAAAAATTAACAATGTGCAAATAAAAAGTAAAATTATAGTCTATTAAATCATAAGTAGCATGTAAATAAAACAGTTTACAAATAAAATAAAAAGGTGTAAACAAATTAAAAAAAAATCAATAATGTAAAATGAATTAATTTTAAAATAAAATAATAAAGTATAATAAATATAAAAATATCATTAATATTAAGAAAGCCTACAGGTTTACCGTCAAGGCACGAATCAAATTAAACATATTAGAACTAGAAATAAAAAATCTTGCATTAGTGTAGATTAAAGCTGACAGTTCATGAAGGTGACGTTTGCGTTTTCGTTGATCTGAGTCTTATTAGAGATGTTAAAAGTACACACATCCTTCACTCAGGAACAGACACTCGTGTTCAATAATACTCCAGTAAAAGTAGAAGTACTGACTGCACTGTTTTACTCCAGTTAAAGTAAAGAAGTATGGCTCATTATCATAACATTACGATAACATTATCATGTGTTGTTGATAAAGACTTCAACACTATAGATTCAATTAATTTCTGTAAGGGTTATTGCCCTGAAACAATGTTTTATATAATTGTTCTGCTAAATCGTAAATAAAGATGATGTCCTGTACAGTATTTCGTTCAGTTTACAGGAGATATTATTAATCATCTGGCTGCCGTAGCTAGCGGTTTAATTCTTCACTGATTGAGCATTATTGGCGACGCACAGAGTGTTTTTGTTTTATAGGTAATGACCTGAAAGGAGGGTTCAGCCGAGAGCGGAGCAGATCCTGACACTCTCCTCCCGAACATCGCCTTCCCATCAAACCTCTTTCCTAGAGACGGAGAAACCACAGGACAGTCGAATGATTCAGAGGGAAATATACAAACATACTTTACTTTAATACATGGATTTTTCATCTTTAATTATTGATTATAGTTTAACATTTTGTCATTTTCACATTTACATGTGTGTGTTGTTCCTGTCAATTTTATTTATGATATATACGAAAATCAAGTAATGTCAAAATAAAAAAATATATATCAAATTTAAATTAAATAATATAAAAAAATAAAGGTAAATTAAATAATAAAACAGTAATAATGCTTCAGAATGCGTGTCATTTAATCAGAATATGGAGGAATTGCACGCATGTTAATGTTTGTGATGACGCGAGGGAGCGTAAATGCTGACAGAAGGATCATGTTTCTTCTCACCGGGTTTGAGTCTCTTCCTCTTGTCCTTCTTCTTGATGTTTTTGGCGGCTCTCTGCAGGCTGTTTCTGGCCGTTCTGTTCTTCAAGCTCAGTTTGCTCGTCTTCGTTCTCTTGACTCCTAACTTCCTCTCTTTCTTCTTCTTCCTCTTCTTCTTCTGTGCTCGTGTCGGTCCGGGTTCATCCGGTCTCAAGCATGTGTTTTCTGTCCAGAAACTCAGAGACTCCTGTGATTCTCCAGAACTATCCCGACGGGGGCTTGGTTCCTCGGGGCTCGAGTGATTCACTTCATCTTTAGGACTTCTGTGAGTGTTCAGAGCCGGCGAGACGCCTTTGTAGCAGCTGTCTCCGACTCTGAAACATGGCTTGCAGTCAGACTCCTCGTCTTTGAGCTGTCTGTCCTCCGGTAACTTTCCTCGGACGCTGACAGAGTCCAGGGAATCGTCTCTGCTCCACGAGGGAGCGCCGGAGGAGCATTTCTGATACAGATCCTCTCCATCAGCGAGTGAATCTTCTTTTACGTCCCATGTGTTCAGCTCCGTCCTGCTGGAGCTTTCCTCCTCCACCTTCACTTCATCTGCAGACACACACAGATCCTTCCCAAACTCCATGAGATCTACTGACAAAATACAGCCAAAGCAAGAAGCAGTAAACATCTTAAATAATGAGTAAATAAAACAAAAAATAAAGTTTTCAATAAATAAAAATTAATTAACAGTAAAGTGTAACTAAAAAATAAATAATTAAAAAATATAACTATCAGGAATAAATCAGGAAGAAAGGGTAAATAAAAAAATAGCTAATTAAATGTAATTGAAAATAAAACTAAACTAAGATAAAAAATTAAAATAGCATTATAAATTATATAAATAAACAATGGTAAATGATATACAGTAAAACACAAAAACATAAATATTAATAACATAATATTAAAATAATAGTAAATAACTTTGAAATAATATTCCATGATATTAATAAAATAACAACAGTAAATAATACAAACTGCTTTCAATAAAATAGAAATGAATTAAATACAAATAAAATTGATTAAAAAAAAAAAAATCACTAACAGTGTACATAAAAGTAAAAATAAACTAAAATAATAGAATATAAATGAAATGAATGCATTAAAATACAGAATTCATTAACAATACATACAAATAAATAAAGTTAAAATAAATAAAAAAAATTAAAAGTTATTTAATAATAATGAATTGTAATAAATAAATCAAACAAATAAAATGCGTATTAGTTAAAAGTTACGTATAAATAATAATCTAAAAATTAAAATCAATAAATAAATTTTAAATAAAATAATCAATAATATGTAAAAGTAAAATAAACAAATACTCGTGAAAACACTTTCATAAAAAAAGAAAATAAGAAGAACAATTAATTAACGGTAAAAATAAAATCACTTGTAATAATAAATATACGGTAAATCAAATGTAAAAAGCGTCTGACCTGTGTGGTCCTTGAGCTCAGACTCCTCGGGCTCCAGGGATCTCTGGACGTGGATCAGCGGCAGCGGGAGCTGGACGGCTCCGCAGGGGCTCTGGCTGTAGATCCTCAGGTCAGCGCCGCAGAAGTGTGGGAAGTGGATGTAAGCGTTGTCCTGACCATCGTAGCCCAGGATGGACTCGCGGCACTCGTGGATGGGCTGCGCGAGAACGGCGTCCTGAACATCCTTCTGAGTCTCGTAGACGTGATCGCAGAGGCCCTTGAGGAGCCAGACGCGCTGCTGGACGGGCAGCAGGTGGAAGGCCGTCTCCTCCAGAGGACTGACCGCTCCCAGCGTCCAGAAGAACTGAGGACAGAGCCCGAGGCGTTCGGCACGCGCTGCCTGATAACAACATCAGCATAACGAGGAGAGCATGAGAAACTAAGACCTGGGAAAGAATGGTCCTTGGCAGATAAACAAGTTAAGAGGCTGAGTATTGTTTAACCACCACTCCAGAGTCAAACACCTGTCTGTGAGTCTGGAGCACAACAGCAGTTATGAGTAGCACAGGTATATTTGTGGCTATTAAGCACTAAATGATAAAATCGCTCGGTTACAATCATTTTACATTAAATGCAGTGCACTGCTATAAGCGCTCTAAGCTAAAAGTACTACATGTTAAAAGCATTATATGCTAAAATAACTCAATGCACTGCTAAAAGGACTTTTTGAAAATCATTCTTTGTTGACATCCTTCTTTGTTAAAAGTGCTCTGTTAAAAGCATTATCCCCCTTGTTTTACAGACAATATTAAAAGCATATTAGAAATGCTCTGTTGAATGCACTTTATGCTAAATGCACTGCACTGTTAAAATCCTTCTCTGTTAAAAGCGCTCTGTTAAAAGCACTCTGTTAAAATCCTTCTCTGTTAAAAGCGCTCTGTTAAAAGCACTCTGTTAAAATCCTTCTTTGGTAAAAGCGCTCTGTTAAAAGCACTATATGTAAAATGCGCTATGTGTTAAAATATATATGTTAATTTTTGGTGTTCTATGTTACAATTTTAAATGCAGAGCAAAAATGTGAAACTTTTTGAAAATCCTTCTTTGTTAAAGATCCTCTGAGTTAAAAGCACTTTATGTTAAAAGCGCTCTGTTACAAGCATTCTGTGGTAAAAGCATTCTAATAAAAGTTAGAAGTGGTCTGTGTTAAAAGCGCTCTGTTAAAATCTCTGTGTTAAACGTGCGCCGTGTTAAAAGCTCTCAGTGATGTTAAAAGCGCTCTGAACAGCGCGCCCTGACCTGCCGTGGCTCCTCGGCGTGGCCGACCGCTCTGTACCAGCTCTGGACGCGGCGGCGCAGCTGTCTCTCCCACTCTCTGTAGGTCAGGGGCGCGCGGCGCTGGACACTGGGTCTCTTCTGGGGGGGGCAAAGCAGCGCAGTCATGATCTTAGCCAGGAAGGAGCTGCAGCGAGGCATCAGCAGACAGCGCTCCAGCTCGTAGAAGACAATCTCGGGGAGGTGGAGCGCCGTCTGAGCCAGGCACAGGAAGTGACCGATGGCAGGAAGTTCCCACAGACTCCAGAGCGGACACGGCTCGGCCAGAGACAGCAAAGAGCTCTCCCACTCCTCCAGCTCCTTCACCGAGGCCTCCTCAGCCTCCTTGCGCTCCTGCTCCCGCTGCCTGCATCAGAGAGAACACTTCATTTGACAAAATTATACAAAAAAAGACTAATTCATAATTCTGACAGTACGTTTTTTTTAAATAAATAACAAAACGTATATATTTTCAATAAAATAATGCTTTCAGATTATCGAAAAATCGTTTTTAATACAGAATGCAGAAATTAATTCATTCGAATAAAATTAAATGGAATTTTGGAGATGAAGTAGGGTGCTGCTATTGTTCAAATTTGAATACAAAATGTAAGTTTTATTAATTCAGTTTGTAAGACATGCTTTTTGATTATTGACAATTAATTTAATGATAAAAATGGAAATATGAGAATCTGTATTTAAAAAGTAAAATAAAAATATAAAATTGAACAATACCATAAAAATGGAAATTAATATGGGAATCAGCCTTTAAAATGAAAATATTCTCATTCTTATTATTGGGTTTATTACTGTAAAATGGTATTGAGCATCAGACAAACATTAACTTTTAAAACAGAAAATATTTTATTAAAAAAAACTGGAGAAACAGTGAATGGAAGGGATTTCAAATTCTTTTAATTGCTATAAAAAAAAGAAAATCATTGTTGAAGATGTATTCATTGCTTTTTGAGCAATAAAATGTAATTAATTCAATCATTAAAAGAGAAAAACCTTTTAAGGATCAAAGTTTCATTCTAGCACTAAAGCAAGAAAACCAGGATACGGACCTCTTCTCGTCTTTGGCTCTCTGCAGCTCCTCCAGTCTCAGCGCCTGCACCATGATGGACTCGCTGCTGGCCAGGCTCCGAGGCACTGACCGCCGTCTGGACGACGAGCTGACCGCCGCCTTCTCATCCTCCGTCTCAAAGCGGCCCCGGGAGGTCACGGCCAGCGAGGTCTTCTCCCGCAGCGTCCTGACCGTCAGACAGCAACACAATCACTCAGAGTGTGTCTCAGCCTCATCAGACTCACCGCTGGACGAATCCAGGCTCATTTGACTGAATACTGGAGGATTTGTTCAGAACACAGTCTAATCTGAACACAGCCAACCAGATTAATAAAACATCATAAAACGCTTCAAACTATTAGCATACGTCCACGAAAGCCCATTCTCACCTCATAAGAAAAACATGAAGGCGATTTTGAGTTTTTTTTCCCCTTATATTACAATTTAGGGTCTATTTCTCTCTCTCTGAATTCTGATTAAAAAGTTAACAATACAAAGTTTTTTGTAGTTTTATTTCATGTACTTCCCCAGATAACACTAAGAAGCATTGTTTACTAATGAAAACTGATTTCATAAGGCTTTGTTGTTCTTACACTTTTAATAAAAATAATAATTTGTTGAAGTTTTATGAATTCAGCTGCTTAGACATGCTTTCAGTTTATCAAAGCCATTATTAAAACAGAATTCATTGAAATAATAGAATATATAGAAATGAATGCATTTAAATAAACTTTCATGGAAGATAAAAGAGGGTCATGTGTTTATAAAAATATAACATAAAAAAATGATTATTTAAGTTTTATTGATTCAGTTTGTAAGACATGCCTTTTGATTATTAAAAATAAATTAAAACCATATTTTCAGTGCTTTGACACAATCTATATTGTTAAAAGCGCTATAAATATAAAATATAAATAAAGCTGACATTACATTGACAAAGTTCTGTTTAAAAACATTATCTCATTTAAAAAGCACTAACATGCATATATTTACATATGAATACCAGACAAATGAACGTTTTTTGAGTTAAATGCTTTTCCAGAGGGAATTTTGGATTCCTTTGGATAAAACTGTCAAGTTCATTACAATTTAAGTGCAATAAATCAATATAGTAATTATTTTCATTATATATAAATATAAATAAAAAAGGCACTCTGAAAACCAATTCTGAGACCAAAACTGACCAATGGTTTTGCCAGCAGTACCTTTCCTCAAACTTCAATGAAGCTCGTTTTTCTTTTTGAGTTTTGAATTATTTTATTAATATATTTTTTTTGTTAAAGTTTTGGTAATTTAGTTGTGTTTTTTTATTAGTCTTTATTACATTTAAATATATATATTTATTAATTTTTTGTGTAATTATTTTTGTGCAAGTTGAAAACTCTATTTAGGCCTATATATTTTAATTTATATTAAATTGATTTTATTTCAAGCAAAAAAAATATTTACTGAAATTTCATAAGTTAAATAGAATTTAAATTAAAAACACACTGCATCATATGACCATGGAGCACAAAACCAGTCGTAGGGGTCCGTTTTTTGAAACTGAGATTCATACACCATCTGAAGGCTGAATAAACGATCTGTCCCCTGAGGTCTGGTGTGTGAGGATATAAACTGGAATACATAAAATCTGGAATCTGAGGGAGCCAGAATATCTAAATATTGAGAACATCACCTTTAAGGTTGTGCAAATGAAGTTCTTAGCAATGCATATTACTGATCAAACATGTAATTTTAATATATTTACAGTAGGAAATGTATAAAGTATCTTCATGGAGCATGATCTTTACTTGACACCTTAATGATTTTTGTCCTAAAAAAAAAAATGATGATTTGGACCCATACAGAGTAGTGTTGTCCATTTCTCCAGACATCCCTGTGCTGCTGAGGACTGGTTTTGCTACTTAAGCCTCTAAATGATCAACCGGATCAGTATTTGTTGTTGAACCTGTTTCAGATATGCCTCTTTTGGGCAGAAGTGCAGTGACATTAACAACTAAACGTGTTCTTTTTACTAAGTCTGAAAAAAAAAGAGGGACCAAACTCTCACTGCATGAAACCCACTGGCTCTGCAGGCGGTGTCTCATCTCTTTTTGTTTTTACCTGGACAACAAGGTCAGCTTCTGCTCCAGAATGGTCTCCAGCTTCTGGGCCTGTTTGGACATCCAGTGATCGACGCCGTGAAAGCGGTAACAGTTCTCTAGCATTAGTCTGAAATCTGCCACGAACGCAGTGATGGACTCGTACTCGCGATTCACGAACTTATCGTCCATCTTTCTGAAGCACATCTCGCCGTGGTCCCCGGGGCCCATGGGACGCCAGAACGGGGCCGTGATAGACTTATGCTTCTCTGAGAGGAAGCTCTGAAATATTCTGAAGGCCTGCTGGACCTCTGGCGTGAGATCGTCCTCGTCGTCTGCTGGGGTTTCATCACAGTGTGTCGTGAGAGTCTCCGGCCCTGACCGGTCAGCCGAACCGTTGCAG
The DNA here is from genome assembly GCA_034779775.1 of Enteromius afrohamiltoni. Classification (NCBI taxonomy): domain Eukaryota; kingdom Metazoa; phylum Chordata; class Actinopteri; order Cypriniformes; family Cyprinidae; genus Enteromius; species Enteromius afrohamiltoni. The sequence goes on from JAUYWG010000059.1 coordinate 106,543, forward strand.
GAGGCCAAGGTCAAACCGAGGTTTGGGTTCATGTCCGGGGAGGCGTGTGATGCCGATTCACACAGGTGCGTGCTCTCACACGAGTCCGAATGAAGCTTCATTCTCCAGCCGTGATGCTGAGGGCCTCGCTCACCTGCACAGGTAACCTTACCTCCAGCATCATCTGTCAATCAACGTCAATCGGTCGTCACAAGAAGCCATTGCTGTTCCTGATGGACACTGTTTGAAGACAAACAAAACACTTCAGAGAGACTACTTAAAGAACTTCCTAGGATCAACATAAGCATGCTAATTAACACCTGATGAATAATTAATAATGCAAGACTTCAATGCTTTTCTATAAACAATCAGCTTAAACTCATTTAAAGTGCATCAACCTGCCCTAAACTGCCTTAATCTCTCACTCTCGTCATCGTGTTACTGTTTCGTGAGTTTTTACGACATTACCGGAGCGCTGTTCTGTGTTGTCGACTGAAACATTAAACCGCCCGCACTAGGCCGCAGCGACAGCGGCCTCGATTTGGCTCTTACACCGAGGAGGGCTCGCCTGAGCCGGGCAGCCGCCGCTTTCTCTCCCGCCGACCGCTGAAGCTCATAGTTCCAGTGCGGCGCGATTTGTCCGTAAACACAGTCGAAACCCGAAGCGCGGCTCTTTTGCAGCGTAAAGGAGGGAGATCTGTCGAAACGCGTGTTTACAGAGAATGACTTGAAAGAAACACGGCGACATTCACACAGCGCTATCTGTGTGTGTGTGTGTGTGTGCGCGCGCCCGCGAGTGTGTGTGTATGAGTGTGTTTGCAGAAAAGAATAAAACTTTGCATAGCCTACATCTTTTATAAAGCAGCATGGTAATACATTTTTAATAAACCTTAATAAAACCTTTTAATATTCTAGAATATTCTCATTTTATTTAACTTTAAACTCACAGATTCTGTTCTGCTGTTCTCTTTGTGTCAAAATAATATTTTTGAGATTATGAACAAAATCAACAATATTGTTCCCAGTAAAGATTTCAGAGTAAATCTTGAGTTTATTTCTGAATTCTGAATTGAACTTGAGCAGAAAGTCTAATTATTATACTTTAGCACTTCCAAATTCTTCATAAAGAAAATCTTTAAATAGTATTATGTATTAGGCTATAATAAAGGAGAAAATACAAAGAACGTAAAATTAAAAGGAAAAATTAAAAATAAATCTTCAATCGGTTAGAAAATTAAGATCCAGAAGTATAAGTACTTTAAAAATATTATTTATGAGATTTGACAGTATTAGAAATCTCAGCAAAGTGTTTAGAAATTTGATCTTGCCTTGCGAATAAAAATCTTGCAAAGCAAAAATGGTTTGCAACTAGAACAAAAATAATAATTATGATTGATATCTACTTCCGGAAGGAATGCGCATGATGGGATTGAGCCCGTCTGTGACGTCATCGATTAGCCACGTGATGCTCAGTGACCACTAGATGTCTCCAGAGTTCATCAGAAACCACTGAAGACTGTTCACAATAGTGCACTACATACTACATACTGCGCAGTACGCACACAATATGAATATGGCCTGCTGTGACGCAGTATATATGAGAACCGGTTCAGATACTAGACTCCAGTTATCACTTCAGGAATATCATTTTGAATTTTTAATCTACTTTATTGTAAGAAAGAAATTAAATCATGGTTTATGTAAATTCTGGTTCATTCATTCATCACACTGGAAATAGAAGGAGAAACTAGTGGGGTTAGGGTTAGTGTGGTGGTGAAGAGCTGACCTATTAACCACTTACCGTAGTACAGTAACTACCCCTGTTCATCGGAGAAGTTACAGTAACCGCAGTAACCATGGTAAAGCTGGAAACTGCGGTAACCATGGCAACACAGTAAATGTCTGTAGACCTTGATCAGATGAATTGAGAACAGATGCTTCATTTACCTTCTTACAGCTGCCGGAGTCACCATAGTAACCACAATACACACACACATATTTCGTTCAATTATTCAGGGAAAAAAAATACTATTCTTGAAAAAAAATAAATAAATACTGCCTTTTCAGGAAAATTAGGTTTAAAATCATTCCTTGAGGTTATCACTTAAACGATTCATAAAAACAATACATAAAAGCAATAATTAAATGAATGTTCAGACTACATGAAGAATGAGGTGAAAACAGCTAAACTTGAAAACAAGAGATCAAATGGTGTCTCGGTTTCAGATCTCCATTGATTTTTTAAGGGTTTTCAGGAGAAATATCTCAGTAAAATTTGGTATTTCAAAGAAATACAGGTAAGAATGCCATTATGTTTACAGACCAAAAAAAAAAAAAGACAATAGCAATAAAACACCAAATGTCAGATCTGATCTCTAAGGAAGCTTGTTTCTGAAACACAATAAAAATTAAGTTTTCTTCGTTTACTTGCAATTCTGACTTTTTCCTTGCAATTCCAAGTTTAAATGGAATTTTCGAGTTTTAATTTTTCCCAATTTTGACTTTTTACTCACAATCCCAACAAAAAGTTTTTTACGTCTCATAATTTAAACTTTTTATACGCAATTATGTGTTTACTTTTCACAATTTCGACATTTTACTCACGATTCTGAGTTTCCAGTTTTTTATCTTGGAATTCTTTATTTACATCTCGCAATTAGAACTTTTAACTCGCAATTATGAGTTTACATCTCGCAATTAGAACTTTTATCTCGCAATTCTGAGTTTACATCTCGCAATTAGAACTTTTATCTCGCAATTCTGAGTTTACATCTCGCAATTAGAACTTTTATCTCGCAATTCTGAGTTTACATCTCGCAATTAGAACTTTTATCTCGC
>JAUYWG010000059.1:117181-127412 GCA_034779775.1 Enteromius afrohamiltoni
ACTACAGAGATTTTCTTCATCTATTTCTTTAATGTTAACATTTTGCTGTTTTTGTAAACATTTACTTGTTTATTAAATCAATACAAAGGATATGTGACATATCGAGATTCTGTGTTTGCCCTGCCCTACTGCCACGAGAGCAGCCTGCGTGTGTGTGTGTGTGTGTTATAAATTGAGATTATACGTCATGCTCAGGCTTGTGGTTCTTGGTGGCATGCAGGAACCCAATGGAGCTCAGAATTCATCCTGACCGCAGGACACACACACACACACACACATCTCTGATCCACTGCAGAAGTCCGTGTCTGAACAGAACTCATCATCAGAGATCTTCAGACCAGAAACAGCAGCTCAACTAATACTAATAGCATGTTCTCATGAGAATAACAGAACTGTAGGAGCGTTTCCAGCCCATCCTGCTTCAGAGAGCTCCAGCGCTCAAACACCACTGTCTCACAGCGCTGATCGGGCCTATGGAGTGCACTAAACACAGTATTGGTCTTCTCTTCTCTGAAACACACGCTGATCATTTCCTGGTTTTATGAAGCCCCGCCCTCAGAAATGCACGCTGCGCTCTGATTGGTCAGCTGGCCCAGTGTGATAGAGTTTGTAGATGCTACTGCGTCAGTACACAGTTTAATCCTGATTAAAGCTTTAATGAGAACAGCACGCTAACAGGAACAGGAAGAAGAACTCTAAACACTGCTTCTGAATCTATTAGACCCGGTAGAGATTATTACACACACTTCGTCTTCTCTAAAGCGGCGCCGCATGGCTCCGCCCTCATCGTTAGGTGTTCCTGGGGGCGGGGTTTATCTGGGTTCTTGACAGGGTTCGCACAGGAAGTAGCTTGTTGTGGTTCCTCACCAACAGTTTTTGTAGGCATTCAACCGACGTATTTGAACCGACGATATCGTTACTAAATACGACACCGATACCCCTGACGATAAGAAAGAGAAACACCCCTTTAACTGCTTTTTGATTTTATATATTTGTACGATTCCGGTTTATTTTTACTCATTTTCACATCAAGCACTTTGAACACATTTTTCCTAAATTAAATTTTGCATTTAAACTTTATTAATTAACAGGAAGTTATTAACATTTCAAGAGAAGCTAGAGCTTTTAGTTTTTTTCCCCCAGTTTAGTTTTTATCAGAATTACATTCTCTTTGCATTCATTTTAAAAGTTGAATTAAACTTTAACAACCAAACAGTTTCTGAAACTTTATACAATAACTTCTTAAAGGTTCAACAAAAAGTACATATTTTAGTAGTTGTTCACGAACGTGCCCCGCCCACAAACAGTACACTCTCCGCCCGGATTACATCGTGTGAAGAAGACCAATCATAAAAGACTGCGCCATCTGACCAATCACAGCAGTGAGGGCTCACAGAGAGGCGGGGTTTAGACAGACTGATTCTTCGAACTGCTTCACACGAGCCGTTCACATTAAATCTAATTAAATCTGTTTTTGACCTTGCATACATGTAAACCTGTTTTAAGAGACTCATAAAACAATATTAGCCACCTTTAAAATGGCATAACTTTAAACTAAACTATAACATGATCTCATCACCCACAGTACAGCTCAGGGATTTCTGACCTACAGCAGTTATATACAACACTAAACCGGTGTATTTAATTATTCAATTAAATCTAATTAAATGTAGTTAATTATAATTAAAACTAAAAAATAACTTGAATAAAAAATATAAAAACTGAACAAAAATGAATAAGAATGAGATACAATTTTGTTAAAATAAATAAATGGGAGTAAAAAAAATTAATTATTACAAATTATTAGAATGATTGAATAATTTAAATAAATTAATAACTGGATTACAATACATAGTTAAACAGATTAAATTAGACTAAAATAAATTTGGTTAAATAGACTTTAAAAATAATTATTAATAAATAACAATTACACTAAAATATATTAAATAAACCATAGTAAATAAACACAGTTTTAAAGTGTGTGTATATAATAATAATAACTGATAATAATCAATAATAAAGAGTATTGATGTACCTTTAGAATAGAATAGAATAGAAATTAACTATTTTTTTAAATAATATTTGAAGGCATGTTTATAATACAGTACTCCACAGCACACTGTCTTTACCCGAGAGATGATATAACTGTATCATGTAAGATAAATAATAAATGATTTCCAGTGCTTAACCAGCATTAAACCCTGAGTAATGAGTTGTCCTAGTTAACTAGTTAACTCTGGAGCACAGCAGCAGTCTTCATCACACATCCTGCTTTCATACCAAGATCATGTTCCATCGAGACATTCTAATGATCCTAATGGAAATATATCAACACTTTATTTCTGATTAGTAATATGCATTCCTAAGAACTTCATCTGAACAACTTTTTAAAAGTGATTTTCTCAATATTTCGATGTTTTCGCTCCCTCAGGTACTGTCCTGGAGAGCAGACATCAGTGGAGAGATGATTTATTCAGGTGAGGCTCGGTCTCGTGACTGCTTCTGTGCTCCAGGGTCGTGTTTACATCTGAACATGTGTGTGATAAACACGCGTGCACGCGCGTGACATCCAGCTGTCAGTCAGCGCCGCTCGCTCGCTCGCGCGCGGGCGGGAGCGAGCGAGGGTCATGGACGCGCACCAGTGAATCGCGCGCGGCTGCGAGCAGGAAGTTTTCTGGATGAATCCGGATCAGCTGCGAGAGCAAGAAGCGGATCTCACCTGCTTCCCGCGGTAGAAGAGCCTCTGCTGCTCCGGCTTGACGTTGAAGATGTCGCGGATCTTGACGCGCAGCGACTCGATCTTCGTGAGGCGCGACAGATCCTCCACCGTCCGCGTCTCTTTGCCGTCGATCGTGCGGATCTGGATCCACATCGTCGCTCCGCGCCAACCGACCGACGAGCGTCAGACACGAGCGAGCGAGCGACGCGGGAAACGCGCGTGTTTGGGGGGCGTCGGGGGCGCGAGCGAGCGCGCTCCTCTGCGGGGGAAACGCGCGTCTTGCAAACGGGGGGTCACGCCAAGTCTCGCGAGGAGGCGGGAAGTCTCGCGAAATGTAAATATGCGGGAGAAAAAACAGCGCTTTTAAAGAGACAGAGACGCTTGAAAATATTCTAAAGAGAGGTTTAGAGCAAAAACGGTGTCAAAATAATTAAAGACAAATCAAGTTCATGTAAGTGAAGAAGACAATAAGTAACTTCAAATTAAATAATTAGATTATAATTAAATAATATACGGATTTAAAAATAATAATAATATTAATAAATACATTAAAAAAAGAAATAATTGAATTTAAATAAATTAATTATATTATAAATATGAATTATAGAATGAATTTGATTAAAATAACTCACCACAAATAACAATGGAAAATCTAACGAGATGTAAATATGGGGGGGGGGGGCATGTTTTTAAAGAAACAGGCATTTCATAAAGAGAGGTTATAGAATGTAATAAAAGTACATAACTAGACATTAAAAAATCTTTTATAGATCCTTTAATTAAAATCCTCTGAAGCATATTTCATTGTTATTTGTCATTAAAAAAGGTCACCATGTCTGTAAGTAGATTGTAATAAAAGTGTACTTGATGAACACCTTCTTTAAGTTTAATATTATATTTATTTGATATACTCTTCTGCAATTTAGAGTTATTGAATTATTTCATGAACATGTGGATAAACTAAAAAGATGCATTGAGACTCTGCTGACCTCTGCTGGACATTTCAGTCAAACAAAGGCTAACCAGTACTAGTTAAGAGGTTAATACTCCTAGAGTTAAACTGTTTGAATATGAATCTACAGCTGCTTGAAAAGCTTTTATTAACATATTACCTTTGTGTTTGTAACCCTAAATAAAGTACAGTCTATGAATTTACATAAACAGTGCCTTATAAGTTATAGTAAGTTGACTAATCTGAAGAGTTTCCATAAAAGCAGATTCTTTATATTAAAAACACTAATAAATATAATGAATTTTTTTTTTTTTTAAATTAAACATGAAATGTTAAAGGGGTCGTGGCATGGATTTATTTATTTTTATTAATATGCTCCTTGAAGTTTACTTACAATGTTAATTCAGTTTTTAAAGGGTTTTTTCGAAACATTCGTCACTGGTGGGCGGGGCCTGTGTATGCAAATATCTGGGCCCTGATGACGTCACCTCACCCTCGGATCTAAACGCCACGGCACTGCAGCTTGATTAAAGAATCCTTGGTTTATATTCAGGTCGTTTAAAGCTGTGAAAGCTGCAGGATGATTTAATGCTGCAAAGACAAAAGAGCAAAGCTAATAATAAACAAATACATAAACACATTAAATAGTGAATAAACTAGACTGACATAATTAGAAGTACATTAAAAGGAAATAAATGCATACTTAGGATACGGACGATAAAAAGGACACACGCCTGTCTTTAAATAATAATGTTTTTATTATCACAGAAGCTGTAATGTACCACTACAGAGGAGAAGCAGACTCCGAACATGAGAACAGACAAACTATGAGGAGGAAGGCGAGGAACAGCACAGCGACACACAACGAAAGCTTCTGATATACAAAATCAAGATATGACAGCCGGAGGTAAAAGAGCTTTTGATGTGTTGATTCCGTTTCCCGTCGAGGGTTGTACCAGTCGAGTCGCATTCAGAGAGAAATCAGACAATCAAAATCAATCACACGTCACTGATTCGTCCCGATTGACTCCGAAACACGTCTAAAAAAACAAACACAACAACAAAAGCACATTCTGAGGTAAAAACTGACCTTAAATGATGAACAGAAGAGCAAAGCCTCAGAAACCTAGAAATCACAGCCAGCTTAAAAAGAAAAATGCACTTTATTTGGCGTACTAATTACTATAGTGAACATGACTCTCCTGTACTGAAGCGTGCTCTTCTGGAAGGCTGTGAATCTCTGGATTGTGCACACACTAAATAAGCTCATATTCACAGCCTCCCAACAGAGCAGAGTTAGGTACACCTAGCAGCACTGAAGAGTCACCGTTAGTATATTAAAGTACAAAATCAGAGCACTTCAAGTACACTTGTTTTTTTAACCCGGGCAGGCTTGAAGAGCAGGAAGAAACAGCCAATCAAACGCACAAGTGACCTTTTGTACATTCCAGAAAATCAAACATGGTATAAAGAAAAGAACAAGGGCATTGAAAGCAAACAGATTCACTTGAACAGCACGTTAATAAGAGCTCCGTCTGAAGCCTGCAGACACATCCGCACGCTGCAGACGGAGCGCGTCCGGGGAAGGAATGAGAGGAGGCTAATCTTCGTCCGAGGAATCCCTGTCAAAGTTGTAGGCCATGAAGAGAACGTCAGGTCGAGCGGGGACCAGAGCATGGCCCGGTTTCACCATCTCAAAGCCCAGAAAGCTGAACGTACGCACCAGTTTAACTAGAGAAGAGGAACACACACACACACGTCAGTACAGCGCATGCGCGCGCACACACACACACACACAGAGTGAAGAGTACACAGACGTACCACGATCGTCTCTGTTCTTATAAAAGCAGACGAACACGCTGACTACTTTCAGATGTTCTTCAGCAAACTCCAGCAGAGAGATGAAGCTGGAACACAGACAGACACACAGCTTTAGATGAGAGGATTACAGAGTACCAGGATTAGATACACCTGACATCAAAGCATTTCTAGTGTGCGTTTATTTTAATCTCATTTGGAATGTATTTATTTCTGAAATGACTCATTTCAATCTGATATTTTTATCCCATTTGTATTATAATTCAAGTAGAATTTTATTTGAGTCTAGATTTTTTATTAATTTAGTTCATACGGGTCCCAGACCCCTGCTCTCGACCTTGTGGGAGGTTGCCAGGGTGTTGCTATGGTGTCGTGTGGTTGCTAGGCGCTCACCTCTCTTTGCTGCCCTCTGGAAAGGTTTCGCAGGGAATCTCCACGAACAGGCCGGGGCCCCGAAGCACCGCCTCCCATTTGATCGCCCGGGAAACGGTGGGCCGGCTCTGGAAGTGCAGTATCCGGGGGCGACCGGCCCCAGCGGGCTCTTCGGTCACAGTCAACTTCCTGTCCTGTGGAACCAATCGGAAGACAAGTTGTTTAGGGAGTGTTTCCTGATCATCATGCTTTTTGCATGTTTCATTTCTGCCATCCTCAAAAATATATTAATAATAATTCATCAAAAATTAATAATACAATAGAAATACACAGTAAAAATGATATTTGATATTATGCCCCCATTTTCTGTTTAAACAGGTTTCTAAATCCTTCAAAAATAATGTATTTGAGTGAAAAAAACACTGAAATATAATATAAACGGACATTAAATCAACAACTGAATCAGCTGAGCTCTGAACGGGCCCTGATGTAAGAAAAGAGGTCAGATAAATAATGTGAACCTGCTGACCATGCAGTGTGTGTGTGTGTCTACAGACCGCTGAAATCACACGATCACATGACAGGATACGACACGTCTGACGCACCACAACACCCGTCCTGCTGACAGTGTGCTGAAGCTTCGACTTTTTAAACACAACACACACTGATCTTTACAGGGATTTGAGCGTTTCTGAGAACTTCTACATTCCCAGATGAACATCTGACACCCGCGAGGGCTCCTGTGTAGGGTGCAGTATGTAGTGTGTAGGGTGCAGGGACTCACGGAGTACAGCTGCTGTGGTGGTGCTGCTGTAGATGAGTGATCCCGTGCTCCGTTCCCTCGCCCACCTGGGATCTTCAGAGGTGGGTGAGGGGCATCAGGAGCACCACAGAGGCCCTGGACCAGTGGTACTACTACAGCACAGCGCCAGACTGAGGAGAGACACACAGACGTTAGCCATCATGAGACACACGTATCTGATCTCGAGGGAGGAGGTCAGTCACGACACACTGCTCTGAGCGTCTTCAACACCAGCACAAGAGGAAGTAAAAAAAACTCTGGGCTTCACATGCTGTTTGTGTATCATTTAAACGAATAGCGGACCTAAAGATGAAAATCCTGGCATCATCTGAATGTCTTTGTTCTGAAAGCTCATAACCAGGCTGTTTCGGGTCACTGTATTGTATTTTTTATTCATTTTTGGGTCCACTATACGTTTAAGGATATTTCTAGCAATTTGGTTTGCAAAGAGCCTACTTCTTTAACTAAAACAAACAATTGCATAATAAAGAAAATTAAAGCAAATTACACAATGAAAACAACACACACAGACAGTACCAGCAGGGAGTAGAACGTTTCTTTAATCAACATTTTGTCTTATTTTTATTATCCTTTCAAAAGATATGTATATATATATAGAGAGAGAGATTTTAATTCAGATTTTAATTCTTTAGTACATGAAGATGAGATTTCCTTAACTAGCTGCTATATAGCTATACTTTATGATTGCAGTTTAATTCATGTAAACAAAATGTTTTTGGTTTTAGTTTCATTTACTGATAACAACTAAATCGTTTCTAAACCCTTTCCGAAAATAAAAAGTAATAAATACAAGATTGTCTTTTTCATGGCACACTAAACGTACAGGCATATGAAGTGTTACTTATTTCCCAAACATGGATACAATGTAGCGTTTTGTATGATATTTAATAACTATTATCGGTACAGTTGTCATTTTTCATGCTTTGTCCCAATACATATAGAAAAAAACAGCATTTTTTTATAATCTTCCTGCAACATGATCATTAAAAACGTGTCATCAGTGTTGCGTTCACACGCGTGATGACGTCACCGAGCGCATCTCTTCAAGGTCACGTGCAGTCAAACAACAAAAACGAGTAATAAAGTCATAAAGGATCAATCAGTATCAACAGACGTCACTGTTGCATAACAATAAGAGGAACTACTTCCGGTCAGTAGCGACCGGGTCCCCTCGCGCGTTATTGTGACATTATCCGAATTTTTTTTTTTTTTTTTTATTATACCACAACGATTTTTATACACGCATAACAAAAACAAGCATTCTTTTTACAATAAATTTAACGCGATCAAAAACACAATGTAATCTTATTTCGATACACAATACCATAAAACAAAACAAAGTACAGAATAACCAACACGCATATTTAATAATTAAACACGCGGCGCGATCAAAGGGCCGGGGTGGGTGACGTCACGACGGCTTCTGTGACGTGCGTGTGAAAACTAGGCCTTTGACGTCAACTCGCACAATAACGCGACTTTACAACGAAATCAACACAGTAAAATCGATTTATCACTATGTGAGAAGCGGAAATGTCATCATCTACCGCCGGGTGTGTCATTAGAGAACAATCAGGTGCGTTTAAAAGGCCACATCTGATTAGGCCACAGATGCTAGCAATGATTTCATTCAGATGGATTAAAGTGTAACATCTTAACATCACACGAACAACAAATCAGGTGTTTTCAACACCTTCATAACACCTTAATAGTAGTATGTGCTGCCCGTTAGCTGACCGCGAATGCTGAAGGTGATGAAAAAACAGCTGCTAATGTTAGCATTAGCATCCTCTCAGGCCCAGAGAGAAAATAACTCGCAATTAAACTCCCCGCAGGTTAATTAAAGCCAGCAGCCCGCACCATTACGACGTTATACGGTTACACGAAGACAGCTCTGCTGCTGTAAACGGTTAAATGTGTGTGAAGGAGCGGTTAAAGGGCTCTCACCTTCCCATCATGTCGTTAATACTGTTACTGAGCGACTCCATGATGCTGCTAGTTTCGCACGGTTTATTTCCTTCTTTCTCGCGGGCAAAGCAATGACTGTTTAGGATCCGCTGGAGGTTGGATTTTACCATCCGGCCTCGGGAGAGTTCACGGCGGCCTGTGTGCGCTCGTCTGCGGTCGGCAGAAAGTGAGGAGCGCGGAGGCGGAGACGCGACACAAACACCAGCAGCGCTACTACGGCGAAGGCGCGGCTCGTGAATATTCATCGAGGCGTCATAGCGCCCGAGCGGTCACGTGGTGGGTGAATATTCAAAAGGTAGCGGTTTTAGCGAATCGGCTCCGTCGAATGAGCGAGCGCGTGCGTGCGTCATTAATATTCATGAGCGCATCCTTCGCTATAGTACGCGTGGTCGTTCGCGTTTGTTCAGCGAGTGGAAAATTACTGAGAGGAAGAGACTGTAGTTTTGCTTTTGAGTCTGACTGAGATGTGAATGTGTTATGGTGTTTTGGCACCTTATTTACATGCATTTGAGACAGCGAAGGTCATGTTATTGACAGAGAAAGCTGAGAGAAGATTCATCTTTCAATACAAGTTCAAAATGCAACATTTATAAATTATATATAGATAGATATACACATATACATAAACACACACACGTGCAAGGAAAACAAGTAGATAAGACTGAAAAAATAATATAGTGAGCGAGTGTTAGAGCTTAAGCATAAGTTGACCCGATACACACTACATGTCCTTACTATTAAAATAACAATACATTACATGCAAGTAACCCTAACCCTAACCATAGAGTAAGTAGGTCTATAGTTACTCAGCACTTTAACATAATTACACTGTCACAAGTACTCCTTAAAATAAAGTGTGACCTTAATCATGATTACATCTAATAATCTCAATTATTAATTATTATTTGTACATGTAAGAAACCGTCGTGGTAATTCAACTTTTTTTTCATCATTGTCCTATTCTTGATTTTCTGTAGTCTAACCCAAGACCAATCTGTTGTGGTAATGAACATGATTCTAATTAATGTTGATGTAAATCATGTGTTATTGTCTTTCACTGCAGAAGAGCTTGGACTGGCCTCAGATCTGCTGGTTAGGGTTTAAAGGTCAAGCTTTAATTGGCCTGTATGTATTTCTATGTACAGTCACGTAGTTCACAGTCCTCACGTACAGCACGTCACCATCATCATCATCATCATCATGAAGGTCCGGTGTCTGAACACTCTCATCAGAAGAACTCTTCGTATCAGAGTCCCTGTGTTTCTGTGACTGCGGTCTCCACATCCGTCTCTTCAGGAGTCAGGCTCATTAATATTTATTCATTTCTGTATTTTAATAAATCAAAAAATGTTAATACAAAAAATTGTATTTTGGATCATTTTTTTATTTAATTATTCATTCATTAGCATGGGATACTGTGTGCAAACTATACTAATACAGAAAACAGAAACAAAATAAAAAATATTTATGTAATTTTGAAACTCTCTCTCTCTCTCTCTCTCTATATATATTAGTGCTGTCAAATGATTAATCGCGATTAATCGCATCCAAAATAAAAGTTTTTCTTTACATAGTATAT
>JAUYWG010000059.1:137425-147706 GCA_034779775.1 Enteromius afrohamiltoni
GCGCGCATCCTCTCTGACCCGAGGCATGGAAACTAACACTCGAGGCACAGATCATCTGCTGCTCTCCAGAAGCTCCTTGACCTCGAGCGATGACCAGAGGAACGTCCGAGAAACACCTCAACACCTGCTCTTACTGACCACCATCATGATCTAACATCCAGAACCACCACAGCTTCTGTCTGTCCTGCTGGAGAAACAGATTCTGAACCATCTGCTCCATGAATGATTCATCAGATGAGTTCAGAACTTCACCCATTTACACTCGCTTCCTCAAACAGACCTGATCAAACCTCTTTCTCAAAAAAAGACTTTAGATTACATTTTTATAAAAAAGAAATCACTAACCAATGAAATAATGGAAATGTCAAATTAAAATAGAATTGGTAAGTTCAAATTCAAGTGAAATGAATCAATTTAAAGTGTTTAAAAAAATAAATACAAATGAGTTTAACTATAAAAACAAATCATTCATAAATTAATAACAAAATAAATAAATATTTAATTAAAAAATGAATAATAATAAAAATATATAAATATAATCTTTAATTAAATATAACTAATTAAGTGTAAAGTGTAAAGCAAATTGAATGAATAAAAATGATAAAATACAAAAAAAAAAAAAAATCAATAAATTAATTTTAAAATGAAAAAACGACACAAGGCATTTCCTAAAAAATGTGTTGACCTGAATGTCATGTGACCAGTGAAGTACATCAGTGTTGTTAAATTATGGAAATATGAAATTCATATTAACTGAGAGTTGGAGACATTGAGCTCTTTGGATGTTTATCTCAACATCTGGCCCGAAGATAAGATCCACCGCATCAGGTCGTCAGGAGCCGTTGACCTCGGACTGTTACTGCATTTGTTATGGAAACAGCCGGAGCTTCTGTCTCTGACTCCACTGAAGCACAGAATAATCTCATGAAGAACGAGTCTCAGCACGCCAGTAACTATCAGAACCAGTCAATGACCCGCTCACCTGGACTCAACTAGTCCCTGAGGACTTTTTTAATACCTTTTTTTAATATACATTTCATTCAATATAATTTTAAAACTACTTAATATGAAATATTTGAGATATTTAAAACAAATATTTAATATTATAGTGAATTTTACTATACAGCAGTACAATACAAACATATATTAAATTCATTCAAATATGTACATATGAAATATTTAATATAGTTTACACCATTACAAATATTATACTATATTAAAATGTTATAAATAGATCTTACATTTATAAAAGTATTAAATACTGAATATATTTTAATATATCAAATACTACAAAATAATACAAATATATTACATGTATTAAAACAAATAAATGATACATTTATCATTATTAGGGTTTCATTAATTTACTGTGAAAGCATTTCCATGATTTCATCGGTTTAGAAACCCTGCAAACCCTCCAAAAGTAAAGAAATAAAAAAGTGACTGTTACAAGAAAAACTATTTTAGTATTTCCAAGCAAGACTTAAAATAGTTTCCACACGAGTCGTCTCCTGTATCTGATGATGGTTTCTGTCTCGGTTTGGTTGTGATACGAGCAGCATGTTTAAGAACCACAAAGCGCCGGATCTGCTGGTATATAGGTGTAGATATAAACAGATGCTCGGAGACTGTGTTTATCGAGTCCTCATCCGGAGCTCAGCAACAGAGCCTCTCCGCTAATTTTAGTGAGTCTGAGCCTGAAACGCTCTGCGAGTCAAAAATGAGAACAGATAAGAGCTCCTGTTAATGGAGACGGCTCGGAGAACGCTTGAAGCGGTTAACGTTCCTGAACCTCACTACGAGTCTAAAACATGCAGAGTCTTTAGTGAAACTGGAAAACATTGCAATTGCAATTTTCATTTTTTATGTTTATGCAAGTAACACGCATTTATTTTGCTTGAAAACTTTTCAGAGTAATATTCATGTTGTTCCGTTAGAAAAAAAGGTTTTGATCTACTACGTTATCAATTTAAAGGAATTGAAAAAAATAAATGCTAGTCAAATCAAATCAAATGTCTTAACAATATAAGGGTTAGGAGGGTCAACAGCAAACAAGCACAGATTCAGTGCTGGACTGTCAATAACACAAACCCTCCATTTACAGAGAACCCAGAACGCACATGTTCAGCGTGAATTAATGAATCGAACGCGCTGATGAACACACATCCCATTCAGAACGGCGTGAACAGATCTGGGCTCATAACAACACACTGATAAACATCTTCATCTCAGTAAACCACATCGCCTCAGGAAGAGCGATGACGAACCAATACAACAAAAACACTCAGATCAGACTGACCGCTGACAAACGAAACCTTTCAGATTCATTGAGGACTTCACCTGCCTGCACTCCTGGAAAGTGCTTTGTTGTTGGGAAAAAAAGTGTTTTACATTCTGGTCTTTTTCTTGGGGAAACCTTAATGAAGTCAAAATGCATTGAAGAGATAGTCTAAACGCCAACAATAGGGTCCAAATCCCCCTTCTGAAATCATAATCACTTGTTTATTGCATTTAAGTGCATTGTTCTTTGGAACAACAGGAAAAATGGCCAACAGGTTCATTCTCCGGGAAACTGCGTTAAAACCAAAACCAACCTGTGATTCTGAAGCTGCAGTAAAACAAAATACACACAAATTGCATCAAATGTTTATTTAAAGATATATATATATATATATATATATATATAAATGACTGTAACACAAGAGAAAGCATTTGATAGTGTTCATCCTCCCAACTCAAAAACTGTGGTATCAAAATCATCTGCAATTTTCCCAGCCATAAATACAACCTGAGAGTGTTCTTCTGTGCCAGATGACTAACAAACAACACCAAGAGCTTTTCAATTCACTGAAATGACTGAGCAAACCAGAAAACAACAACAGAACACTTACGCTGCTAATGGAAATATCCTGATTCCTACTTCTGAAGTCATGTTTACTGTTTTCAAGTGCTTTGTTGTTGTGAACTGCATTAAAGCCGAAATTTGGAATAAAACGTAAAATCCCACTCATTGACCACCAGATGTTCAACCTGCAATTACATTTGAAGTTCAGTCTGGGGTATCATAATTATCTCCAGGGTTCACCATTCATAAAATCAGCCTATTCATGAACAAATTCCCGAGCCCTAACCATAACCCATGTCCAAAAACGACTAGGAAGTTCATTTACTAAATATACTAAGACTAATCTGGCATCAAAGGATAAGTGACAACATGATTGATATCTTGGTGAACAGCATGAAATAAGGAAGCAGCTCTCACCGGTGGTGTTTTTTGGGAGGTGGCGGAGGAGGTGCAGGATCCCGGCTGGTGTTGGGTTCACTGGGCGCTGGGCTCAAGAGCAAGCTCTCTTTGGCTCTGCTGTCGTCTGCCGGCATTTGACTGCTGCTTTTGTTGACGGTGCCTGGCATCGCACTGCTCTCGCTCGTCCATTCTCTGGACGGAACAGCAGGAGCATTGATGGAGTCGCCCAGCCCTCCACAAGGGCCCAATCTCTTAGACTCGCCCTCCTCTTCTGCCTCGTCAATACACCCCTCCAAACTCCTGGCGCTGTGGGACTTGTGTCGGACGCCGTGAGCATTGGTGTCCACTTGCGAGGCCACTTGGTTTGGAGGAAGAACCACATGGAAGCTGAGCTCCGGTAACGTTAAGGAGAGACTGGAGGTGCCAAGTCTTGGAGGACGGGTGCTGATCTTAGGAGGAACCGGGGGACTGGATTGAGGCTTGGGTTGGGTGGTTTCAGAAGCATCGGGAGAATTTGGCCAAGTGAACGCCGGGCTTGATGGGTCTTTGGGCACGGTTGGGCTAAAGTGGGTCCACTGGGTGCTTACGGCCGAATCCGGGCTGCTCAGGTAAAACGTCCGGTTGTTCTCCTCAGTATGAGCGGCGACGACGGTAATAGTCGCTCTTTGATTATCGCTTACACTGACCTCGCTTTCAGACTCGGAGGATTGTGGATACTTCCCATCGCTTTGAGCATTGAGTCGTCTTTTCCTCTTGGTGCTCTCAGCGTAGATCGGCTCGCTTTCCTTGAGCCCGTTCGGTGGAACGCCTGGAGATTTCTGAGGACTCTGTAATCCTACTAACGAATCTACGCTGCTCCGATTGGAGCATGAGTCTGATACACTTTCGTGGAAGGAGTCTGGACTCATCGGAGATGGCAAAGTACCTGGTGTGTCACCGCACGATCTGTTAAGCACATCTCCTGGTGCGCTTCTGGCTTGCCTTTCCTCTACGGATGCCCTGAGAGGACTCGTAACTCCATCACTGTTTTCAGTCCCGTTACGAAGACAAGAATCTCCATTGGCGTAAGTGCTCTTGGTCATGGGTCTGTAGGAGTCACCGTTCCCATTCGCTTTCAGACTGTGGGGAACGTAGCCATCTTCTTGACTCATAAACATATTGCTGATAATCACACGGTCTTTGGATAATCCAGTGGCAGAACAAACGTTTGGGGAGAACTTCTTCCCAGAGATGCCGCTTTTTATTATGCTTTCTCTAAGAGATTTATTACATCCATTGCTATCAATGTACAGAGGAGCCAAATCCAGAGCCTTCTTTAGTTCTACCGAGGTCTTCTGGTTACTCTGAGATACAGAAGCAATAAGAAGTTCAAACACTAGTCAATGTGTTTACAATAAAAAGCTCAATAACTTGCCAATTAAAGAAATCCACATTGAGATAATAACATCTACCAACTAGCAACATTTCACAGGCATATCAATGCATTGCACAGACAATTCTTCACATATAACTAATTAATCATTCATCTCACTTGACCCCACAGATGACTTGGAGTCTGTGTGTTTGGTTTGTAGTCTGTCAAAGAAATGACTCAATGCCCTTGGCGGTGATCTAATTATCTTTGTTTAAACAGACTGAATGTGTATATCACTGCCTTCCTGTACAGTGTGAATGGCAGTCTGTTATCTTGCGTTCACAAAGACATTCCAGTCTCCACCCATGAAGTGGAGAATGTTGACCAAACCCCACCCACATGGACCCACCTTGGAGATATCATTGACTTTCACCATAATAAGGGTATAGCTCAGGCAAAAAATAATATGTGTTTGTTCTCAGACCATCTGAGCTTGTTTCTTCATCAGAACTGGAGGAATGCCTTACCAACGGGCGCTCTGCAGTGAATGGGTGCCGTCAGAATGAGAGCTGATTATATCACCACAATAATGCACTTTTGTCTTCTCCAGATGTTCACTGATGGACTGGAGTGCTGTGGATTATTCTGATGATTTTATTAGACTCTCATCCTGACGGCACCCATTCACATCCATTACTGAGACACATTTCTCCAGATCTGATGAAGAAACACACTGAGACCTGAGGGTGAGCATATTTTCAGATTTTGGTATCCTTTAAGGGATCATCCATACCTGTTCTGTATTCATGTTGATGTCTGTCTTGACCTCCACCGAGACGTCCATGTTGATCATGGTGGGTCTGACAGCGATGGTGGGTTTGCTATACGGAGAGGGAGACGTCAGCCCATCCTCGTCGTCCGTGGTCAGACTCGTTCGGACACAAGCGTTGCTGGTCTGTCCGTGAGCGCTGCGCGGATGGAAGCAGTTCTTACAGGAGCCTGGTTTCCACACGTGCTCTGCAAACTCTCCACACGCAGACATCTTAACGCAGACCACGTCGGGTCCTCTCTACTGCCGGCCGGAACAAGCTGAGACCAGACGGAGGTGTTTGGTCATAGTGAGAGGGACAGCCTGTAAAGCTGAGAAAACAGCAGATATATCCGAATTATGCTGGTGAATGTGTTTGATATTGAATAGGACATGCATGTGGAGAATTACCAATATATGGTAATGCTATGAAAACAATCAAACAAACACACAGTAACTGAAAGATCTTTACAACAAACCACCAAGACATACGTTTGGTTTAACTGGGAGAAATACTGACAGAAATATTTTGAAGTGAAACTTACTTCTCAAACTACTACTACTAATAATAATTATTAAGGTCACAAAAAGTTAGAAAATGTACAAATATTTGGGAAACTTTTCTGGGATTTTTTTTTTTTTTTTTTTGGAAACTTTTCTGGGATTTTTTTTTTTTTTTTTTGGAAACTTTTCTGGGATTTTTTTGGAAACTTTTCTGGGACTTTTCCCCCTTTTATAACTTACCTTTTTGAAACTTTCCAAGATTTTTGCTGCATGATTT
Source organism: Enteromius afrohamiltoni (assembly GCA_034779775.1). Classification (NCBI taxonomy): domain Eukaryota; kingdom Metazoa; phylum Chordata; class Actinopteri; order Cypriniformes; family Cyprinidae; genus Enteromius; species Enteromius afrohamiltoni. The sequence continues at coordinate 143,613 of JAUYWG010000059.1, forward strand.
TTTTTGTAAAAACTTTTTTGGAAAATAATCAAGACTTTCTGGGTAACATTACAAAATTATTATGGTCGAAAAAAGGTGGGAAAATTGCAGAAAATTTAGAAAACATACAGTATTTAATAAAAAATGATCAGGAAAATATTTTGGGAAGCTATTTTTGGAAATGTATCAGGATTTGTTGAAAATCTTCTCTGATTTTTAGAGAAACTTTTAGAGTTTCCAGAAATGTTCTTCCTCTTTGCAGCCCTACTCATTATTGTTAATAAATTCATACATTATTTTAAGGAATATCAGCTAATCAAGAGACTTTAACCAGTAACTGGTGGGGTTTTCTATGAATATATTTAAAAAGATTGATTATACTGTTATAGTTGAGCATGAAGTAACTTGATCAACACAGTTTTTGATCAATATTTTTTTATTCAGCCATAAACCACAAAAAAACTGAATTTGGAAAACATTCAATTGATTAGATATTTTTGACATGGGGTCAAACCATACAGTCCAGAAACATCAAGCCCTGAAAACAGGTTTTCTTTGAAGCTTCGTATAAACCTTTGTCCATCTGAAGCGTTTCTGACAGGGAAACACACTTGTGTAAGAGACGCTGGCCTAAATAATCAGATGAAAGTACTTCACGCTTCCTAGTGAAAAACAAAAGGTGCAAATCCACTCCTCCAGTTCCTGGGGCCGCTTACATAAAAGGTGTAGACTAGTCTTAAAAGTTAGTCAGCTAAATGTTTCTGTAAATCAAATCATTTAATAAATTAAATCAGTTACGTAAAAGCCTATATTAGTCTAATGTAAATACTCTCTTGGTAACTGCTCGCTGGTCAGACTAGCTCTTAACATGAAGGCTAAGTTTGTGCATCTGGCCCCTGGTCCCTCCCTTTATAGACAGACATACTCACCCGCAGCAATTAACAACTCAGCACTGAACAGAGTGATGGTAACTTTATTTATCAAATGCAGAGAGCACATAATCACCACATTAACAACCTCAGTCTGCTCAAGCGATCCAGAAGATCCTCAGACACTACCGCTGTTCAGATCTGACGTGTGTTTTATCCTGAAATGGTTTAGACGTGAATTACAGCAGAGGATTCCCAGACAAACAGCCAAACAGATTAACAGTTATAAACCCAAGAATCAAAACTCCAGTTCAAATCTGTTTGAAAAACTCCCAGAAATCAACTGAGCTGAATGTGAGACGCTGAAACACTGCAGGAATCTAACTAAAGCTGATTAAATCATTGAACATGAGGACTGAGGAAAATACAAGCCATTTTTACATTCATTTATTGGGACTGTCCCACTAAACTCATGCGTTATGGTCTTTTATTTTGCTGCATATTTAGTGGCATGGACCAAATCTGTCTTTTCAAATCAATTCCATAAAAACATCAACCAGTAGCCGGAAAGATCCAGAATGCAACCGGTTTGAAGTTGAAGATATGCAGAAAACGATCATGCAAATATTTTACCGAGCGTAACACATTTGTTTTGCAGGACAGCAGCAGATGGCGTCTGTTTTTGATTGAGAAATCATTAATTACCTCTCCAGCACACATGACTCATTTCTGGAGTCCTGATGAAGAAACGTAAAGAAGCAGGTGCTGGGGTCTGAGAGCGGCTCTGAAACACATCTTGTGGTTCCTGCACAATGACTCAGTTTGATACAGAATCTATTCACAGCAGCAGTCGCTGTTATATTTAAAGGCACGGATGGTTAAAACAGGAAATAATGTGACCTTTCTCAAAGCACACGGCATACGTGGTGCACTACTTCACTGCTTCCAAGCTTGCCTGATGCTGTGATATTATTAGAATTAATAATATTATTATTATGTATTGTTTCGGGAGTAAGAATTGTATTGTGCATTATGAGTTTTGGGTCAAAACTATCCACTTCTCTTTTAAGTTAGTATCATGTTCCATGAAGATATTTAGTACATTTCCTACCATAAATACATTAAAACGTCATTTCTAAATAGTAAATGCATTGATAAGAACAACTTTAAAGATGATGAGATGTTTTTGCACCTTCAGATTTTCAGAGATCATCCTCTCCTAACACCAGACGTCAATGAAGAGCTGGTTTCTTCAGCTTTCAGATGATGTATGAATTCTAAAAACGGCACTGATCTCAGGTGATAAGGACTCTTATTTTACTTTGATACGAGTGGAGAACGCGGCTCAGATCTCCGAGAAGTCTTCTCCCGCTGCAGAGTGTGAAGAAGTGTGTGAGATTTCACACCGTGGCTGGTGTCTGGCGAGCGAGAAGATGCTCGAGACGCTGTTGTGTGTGAGCGCTCTTCACATTCCTCCCGTCAGAGACCGCTCCGCTCTTCCAGAACATGGACAGAACAGAGGAGCCTCTAATTATGGTGTCCTGGGAAAGTGGAGCGGAGAAGGACGGGGTCAACCATCTACTGACCCTCAATCCATGGCTCTGTTTGAGTCCGCAGGCATGCTGGAGATCATTAGGGCTTTCAAGACCTGAAAACCATTTTGGTTGCAGTGCACTGGAAGCGTTTCACGGATGTTAAAGCGATTTAAAGAACCGTTCACTTTTCCAACATAAGTTCATCTTGAGGCTGGAAAAAAGGTTTCTTTAGATTCTTCAAATGTTGTTTACACAAAAAAAAAACATTTGAGGAGAAAAATGACAGAATCTTCAAGTCTTTTTGAATGCGTTATGAATATATCAGTCATACATATTTTGGGAAGACGATATAAAATTCAAGATCCTGAATGACTGCTCAGACTTCATGATCAACTTAAAAGCTAATTAAAATGGTGCTCAATTTTATATTTGCTTTTTTATCTTTTTTCTTAAATGTTCTAATGGTTCTTTTAAGGACTGACTTTCTAAGAGCAGAACTTCTCCAATGTTCTTCAGAACGCAAAACGTTTCTTTGGAGAACCAACGTGGTTCTTCAACGGCTGAAGCAGATCGTAATCCTCAAGAAGCTTCATGGTGTTTATGAGCACGTGAGGACAGATAAACAGTGGCCCGCGGGTTGAAGATTGGCTGGGCATTCTGTGTTTGCTCGGGGAGAGTCGAGCCGTTAGACTCACTGGCAACAAGTTTGACAAGTCAGGACCAAGACACAACAGGAGAAGCAGGAGCTCTTTGTTCCTGCAGCAGCTGAAAACACTTCAGCACTTGTGAACAATGAATGTTTTCGCCTTCAGATGGTGCTCAGGGGGAAGGGTGACGCTCCTCGAGAGCTTTAAACCCTGGTCAGATGTGTTTAAATACACTCTTACTGCCAATCAAACCAGACAAAACATGGGATCAACCAACACACAACATTCCACACATTCCAGATCAATCCAGCAATCAGACCTTTCACTTCTTAAAGAAACCATGAGAAGCGTATGGCTTCAGTTGAAGATGTGTGACCCTGGAGGACAAACCAGTCATAAGGGTCAACTTTATGAAATTAAGAAATAAATCATCTCTCCACTGATGTCCGGTGTGTTAGAAGAGGACAGTATCTGAAAATCTGAATCCGAGATAGAAAAAATATCTAAATATTGAGAAAATCTCCTTTAAAGTTGTTCAAATGAAGTTCTTAGCAATGCATATTACTAATCAGAATTTTTAATGCTAAGAAATATACTAAATATCTTCATGGAACATGATCTTTACTTAATATCCTAATGATTTTTGTGGATAGTTTTGACCAATGATACTCAATACAATTTTTACTCGCTAAACGATACATAATCAACAAAATAACAATAATATTGTCGTCTATTGCTACAAATGTATCTGTGCTGCCGATGAGTGCTTTGTGCTCCACGGACACATATTTAACACAACTTTTCCAGGATTGACCACAGTTCGACCAAACTCTTAGTTAGTGCACGTGTGAAATGTGTCATAATGAGAAAACACGACAACAAAGCGCTTTGAAGAAGATCTCACTGTAAGCTCATGTCCTGGGCCACAAACTATGCTGGTGAAGGTTGCACAATCCAGATTCACACCTGTGTAGACAAACTAGCATGCCATAATCCGAGAGAAACGCGCGTGATGTGGAAAGAGATTCACAGAAACGCTGACAGCGCTACAGTAACGCGGCGCG
>JAUYWG010000059.1:189449-199844 GCA_034779775.1 Enteromius afrohamiltoni
TGTACAGTACAAACACCATTACACCTATGAAGAGAGAGAGACACCCCAGAACACATGAGTGTGTGTGTGTGTGGTTTAATATTAGTCTAGTACACACAGACTCAGTCTAAATGTAAAAAATATTTCCCAAGTTTAATATGCCAACGATGATTGTTTTTTAAAATTATTTGTTTCCACAATGATTAATAGTTATGTAATTATTACTTTTTACATAACAATTCTGAAGAAAAGCCTTTTTAATTTTGTATATTTAAATTTTGCAATTATAATATATTGTAATATATCATAAACATAACACCATGTCTGCATTCGTGATCGGAGAAACAACAAGCACAACCCTTCACTGCTCAAAACTCACGTTTGAATAGTGAGTAGCAGCTTCTTTTAATAAGAAAACCTAGAAACCCTGTCACTGCAGGTTTGACTTTGTCTGTGTCGGTCGTTGGTGGTTATTCCATCTCAACAATGAATTATGGCTCACATTTTATTCTGCTGCTGTTACTGGCTGTAGAGTTTAACACAGTTAAAGTGACTTACATTTAAGGTTCTTCTGAAAGTAATGGAGGTCAGAAATATTTAAGTGGATGCTGAGGGAATGTGAAGCATGTCATCAGAGTTCAACAGACCAACAAACACCGCCATTCTAGCTTATTCTGACTATAATAGTCTGTTTTAATGTGCAGCTGAAAGTGTGAAGACATTAAATTCTGTGCTGAACTTTAAACCTGTATTTTCTTAGTAGAGTCTGTAAGTCTTGCCTTGAGATCATGTGTTGAATGTTAACGTCAGTGTTGAGATTAACATTCTGCATTCAGACAAAGAGAAGTTAATTATTTAGTTTAGAGTTTATTACTTGCGTTTAGAACAGACTTCAGGGGAGTTTACTTATTTGGAGAGTGAGATATTGAACTGGATGTCAATCAGAAGAGAATTCCTCATTTGACTTCATGCACAGCAGAAATACAAACAAACTCTGATAGACACCTGAGCATCTGCCTAGCAACCAGCTAGAGATACTTTAGCAACCAGATGTCAGTAACATCTTAGAAACCAACCAAAGCGCCCTAGCATCCATAAGCAATGCTAGGACACCCAAACAACAATGCCCTAAAAACCAGAGATTTAACAACTAGAAGACCAGAGTAACTCTCTAGAAACCAGGCAAAGCACCCTAGATACCAGGTAGCAGTATCAGAAACACCCTAGCAACGTCAGAACACAATAGCAACTGCCTAGCAACACCCTAGCATCCCCCTAACAATGTTATAACACCACAGCACTTGTGTAGCAACACTTCAGAGTCCAGGCAAAACACCCCAGAAACCAGTTAGCGGGTCAGAACACCAAAGCATCTATCTAGCAACACCATAGCAACAAGCTAGCAATGTTACAACACCACAGCAACCACCTGGCAAAGTTGAAACACCAGAGCAACTACCTAAAAGTGTTAGAACTCCATAGCAAATGCGTAGCAACTTTATAACAAGATTAGAAAAGAAGAGAAACTGGTTAACAACATCTTAGCAACTGTCTAGTAAACCACTGCAACTGTCTATCAATACTCCGGCAATGTTAGAACACTAGAGCAACAACCTAACAATACCTTAGCAACCATCAACAGTAGTATTGTTAGGTCACCACAGCAACTGCCTAGCAACATTACAACAGAAGAGCAACTGTCTAGTAATACCCTCGCAACCATCTAAAACTGTTATAATACTACAACAACTGCCTATCAACACCCTAACAAGATTGGAATAGAAGAGCAACTGCTTAGCAACACCTTAGCAACCGTCTAGAAATTTTAAACACCACAACAACTGCCTAGCAACACCCTAAAAACATTAGAACAGAAGAGCAACTGTCTAGCAATACCCTAGCAACAATCTAGAAATGTTAGAAAACCATAGCAACTGGCTAGTAACACCCTAGCAACCACCTGGCAATGTTGAAACACCAGAGCAACTACCTAACAGTGTTAGAACACCATAGCAAATGCCCGGAAACACCCTTGCAACATAAGAACACAAGAGCAAGTTCCTAGCAGCACCCTAACAACTGTCTAGTACAACACAGCAACTACCTAGCAACACCCTAGAAACATTGCAACACAAAAGCAACTACCTATTAACACCTTAGCACCTGTCTAGCAATGTAACAACAACTGCCTAGCAACACCCTAACAACATTAGAACAGAACAACTGTCTAGCAACACCCTAGCAATTGTGTAGTACACCACAGCAACTGTCTAGCAACATTGCATCACAAGAACAACTGCCTATTAACACCACAGCAACTGCCTAGCAACACCCTAACAACATTGGAACATTAGAACAGAAGAACAACTGCCTAGCAACACCCTAGCAACATGTGGTAATGCCTGCAAAGCTGGAATCACTCGTCATGTGCTTAGCTGCTCAGACTCCAAGGCCTGTTGGTCTCGATAAAACTTTCTTCATCAGTGTGTGACGATGCTTTAAGTGAAGATGTGAATATTTTGTCTGCTTTTCTCATTCCGTGTCCGTCCAGTGCCGCTCTGCTGGAACAATTACAGCACGTCGATGTCAGTCAGTGTTCTTTGCTAAAGCTCTTCCTTCACTCCTCTATCCTCTCCATCACTTCAGAGGAGTCGCCAGCCGCGTGACGCTCTGATGTTAATCTCAGATGACACGCCGGCTGTAATTAGTGCCTCTAATTGGCAGAATGTCGTCACCTGTGAAGCGAACAAAAAGGAGGCCCGAATCGAGAGGCTCCTCACATCTCACCTGTGATACGCTCACAAAACAGAGCTTTCTGAGCTCATTTCATCACGCTCAGATTTGACAGGGCTCTCTGCAGCTGTGTCATCTGATGTGTGATTGAATGCAGGAAATATGAGGCAATCATGTTCATCAAGCCACAGTCGAGCAGGAAATCATTTGCAACCGACATCATCATCCACCTGTTAGTCGAGCCTCAGACCTTTAGATCTGCTTTTCAGACTTTCCATTAACCTGAGTTAGAGTTCACAGCTTCCACACTCAAAACACATCCATTAAAACGACACGCCAAAGTGCCACTAAACAGTCCTGCACTTCCCTCTGATTAATTAAAATTTAATCAATTGCCAAAAAAGTATGTCTCCAGCGTGCCTCTCTTGAGATTATTTACTTCATCATGTTGATTAGAGTTTGTACAAATTGCATCAGGACAGTCGTATGTATATGTGGTTTAGCTCTTCAGGGCAAGTTCAGAAAAGAAATACAAATGAATTCTCATTGCATTTACAAAAAGAACCAAGTCCTCTGTGGCTTGCTCTGAATTATTGGTTGAGAGAAGATGCTGTGGATGGCACTGAAAAACACACCCAAAATACAGTAATATTACGGTTTCCAACTGTGTTTTCTGTGAATGTCTGTTAAACTGTAATAATCATTACTCCAGTGTCACCTGATCCATCATGCATTCTTTGTGAAGTGAACCCTGACCTCATTGTTGCGAGCACAACATACAGGAATGCTGTATCAATAGCGTGATGAGATTATTGAGTATCTTTCCTCTGAAGTATATTGATCTTTTTTGCGTTTCGTTGCATCACGCTCTCAGATCTCGCCTGTATGTTTGACAGCACATACACATCCTGGAGGCAGCTGATTGGACCACGTTCCTCTGCGGTTCTTGCTGTATTGTCCTCTTTCGAAGGGAACCGCTCAGATTAAGCACAAATATGATGTACGAGTGTGTTCAGAGTACTAGTGATGGTTAACAGCACTAACCAGCTGCATGCTCTTCTGTTTCTCTGAGAGGTGATTGGCGTGTGTGTCCTCAGCAGAAGAGCTGATCTCAGCGTTCCTGCAGTGCACTCTGGGACACATTCTGCTGACACACAGACCTTCCTCTCAAAACCTCATATCAGACCACAAACTTCTCCTTGTCTTCATTTTTCAGGTCAGATTAATCCTTTTTCAGCTCTTGCCTGATGTTTTGCTGCAGAGAACCGTTTCAGAAGAAGCATGAATAAATGATGCAGTTACTGTTACACACTGCAAAAAAATAAATATATAGATTCTTCTTTAGCATTTTTGTCTCATTTTCTTGTAAAAGCATCTGCAAATGCTTAAATCAGGATGTGATTACTTTACTACTGTAAAGTAAAATGACCGATCTTACCCAACTTTTGTCCGTTTTTGCCTAAAATTCTTAATATAAAACTTAATTCAAAGCTAAACAAGAATCTAAGTGAAAGTAAGTAAGTGACTTTTACACCTGTTTCTCTACAAGGAAAGTAAGTTACCTCAGTGACATTAAAAGTTGTTTTGTATTGAATATGGTCAGCTAAACAATCCTTTTTACTCATCTAGAGCGTTTCTAGTGTCTAATGTTTCGTGTTGTGAACAGTGAGGTTCAGCTGAGCTTCCAGTTCTTCTCCGCATCGCTCTTCATTATGGAGGAGGTCAGTGAGCGACAGTGAATTAAACGCTCTCGGTGTCCTTGATCCTGATCTGTAATCATTCAGCACATGTTCACGGGCGACCCTGATTTCCCTTCATTCATCTGCACTCTTCAGCACACATCTCTCAGCATCCACACTACACTGTGTTTATTTGACATACTGACATCACAGTTACACACTGCATACTGTTTCACACACTACTGTCTTATTAGTATGCATCTTATAGAGTGCACTTGATTACGAGAACTGATCTTGCTAAAAGTACAAACTTAAAATATTACATCATATTTATAAATAAAGTTTGAAGGGATATCCTTTTAAATCTAAAAATGACAAAACTGTAAGAAACCGAGGAGAAAACATCTCAAATAAACTCTCAGCTGTAGCGCTGTGCTTCTGTATGAAGCACCATTAAAGCTGATTAAATCAGTCACGTGATCAGAATATGTGATGAATCTGTCTCTGATTCTTCCAGACACTGAATCAGGAGTAAATGAGCGTCTGAAGGCTGTGTTTCTCGTTCTGCCGCTGCTTTCTTCAGACTCTGACAGTCAAATGGATTAAAGCGGGTTTGCTGACAGTGAACATATCAAATGTGCCGTCTCTCTCTCTCTCTCTCTCTTGATCACCTGCTTTGTCTGAAGTGAGTCACCTTGCAAATATATGAATAGCAAATGCAGGGAAAGTAATCTGCTTCCTGACGGCTACACGACTGCATTTGCATAGCTGCCAGCTTCAGGAACCTGCGCCCGGAATCCACAAACACTCCCTCCCTGACCCGCTCTGTGTGTGTGTGTGTGTGTGTGTGTGTGTGTTAGTGACAGTTTGGGTGCATTTGTCCTCAGAAATGAGAAAATATTTACATTTGCATTCATCCAAAGCAACAGAGAAAAATTCACTGTACAGAATATTGATAGTGCCTGATGCCAAATAACATCCCTACAGAAGATTTAGTGATGCTGTCAATTATCGAAATGATTCATTAATTAATATTTCATGTGTCCCCTGCAGCGAATGGGTGCCGTCAGAATGAGAGTCTGATAAAAACATCAGAATAATCCCCAGCACTCCAGTCCATCAGTGAACATCTGGAGACATCAGAATCATATATTTATTTATTGACTTACATAGTCATTTTTTACTATTTTTTAGTAATTTTGGAGTAAATTGTACTTTTTAAAAAACTTAAAATAGAATAATAGTAATATGTTAATATAAAAAATTATATTAAATCAATTTTAAATATTTCATATTAAACATTGCACATAAAAAATATCTTAAATATATATTGACTTACATTTTATTTTATTTTATTTTATTTTATTTTCCCGTTCCATTGAAGTATGTTTTCATTTTTGGGTAAACTGTCCATTTAAAGAAAACTTTAAATTTTGTTTTGTCTTGTCTTGATCTGAGAACACTTGGAGTTATTATGGAGTTATATATATTATTATATTTGAGTTAAAATCATCTTAACGCTGGATTAGTTTGATCTTCTCCAGATGTTCACTGATGGACTGGAGCGCTGGGGATTATTCTGATGTTTTTATCAGACGCTCATCCTGACGGCACCCATTCACTTCCATGCACGTTCTTGTTCTCCTGCTGAGGTTGTTGATGATGTGTATGTTCAGTGCTCAGATGTTTTCAGACGTCTCCCTCTCTCTCTGCTGATGAATGTGAGATGATGAAGTTGTTTGTAATGGATTCTGGAGTCTCCTCAGATCCATCTGAGTGTGTTTCATTGCTCTCTCTGCCCTCAGACGCTTCAGGCCTCTGAAGATCAGCTTTATGAGCCGACAGCAGCACTGAGGATCAATCCCATGATGCCGCAGTGCTCCGAGGACATCTAGATAGAGAGAAGATCACCAGCAGCTTTAGGTCACAGAAGATCACAGACAAAGCGGACATTACATTATAACAGTGTTATTTTAGTATTATGTATATGCTACTGAATTATCAAGTAATATTTTCAATTACATTTCATTTTTTTCATTTTCTTTGTCAATTTTTTATCATTTTGTTATGTTCTCCTCATATTTTTTAGATAATATGTGGTGATAATATTTTCATAATTAACAATATTTTATAACAAATGCATACATATTTATGTTATAAAATATTAGTAAATTTTTTCATAGAAATATATATGATAATATGTTCATCATAATTGTTTTATATTATAATACTATATATATACACTTTTTAACAACATTATTATGAATGATATATTCTATTCTGTATACGGTCATTTAATCATTGAATATCAAGTTTGTATCATTTATAGTTTTGTTGATGCTAATAATAATAATAATAATAATAATACAAATCCCAGCAACTGTTAAAACAACTTTTTCCAGTTAGTTTGGAGCTGCTTTTGTTTCTATATTCTCATATTTCAATAATACTTTTAATATAACGTCTTTTATATCCTTCAGTTTTTAAAGGAAACATGTCTCTGAGCGGTTAAAGACTGTGTTTAGATCATTGATTACTAAAGTAAGCAGAACCTGGAATCTGAATTGTTCAATTCCTTCTGATTCACTTCATGGGTTTCATTTCTGGATTTAACAGATGCCTTTATCCAAACTAAATTACAGCTGGAGGAACATCCTAACAGCTGGACATGTGTCCATCATCTCTGTGTTTCTGAGATCAGACGCTCCGCACACACACGAGACAACCTGCAGTTAACTAAATATGCTGATTTCTCTTTCAGAAATCTGTGAAGTGAAAGACTTTCATGATTTTTTTTTTCATCAGAGATGCTGAATGTCTCTCTGATCACCTGAGCATCACGTGTCTTCAGAATTGGAAGATTGTCAAAAGATGGATTTACAGAGATGAGGATGAGGAGGTCAGCGCTCATTCAGATGAAGATCTCAGTGTTTGTCTGAACTGATTTTCCATTCAGAACATCAGGATTATATCCGCTCAAACTGATGCTGATCTTGGAAAATAGCAATAATATTTCTCATATTTTTTACAGTGTAGACAATCTCTTTCAAAAGCATCCTGAACTGAGCAGAACTGGGCTTTTATTCAGCATGTTTTATTGGAGGACAAAGACATCAAAGCAGAGAATCTTTGATCAAATCTGAATTATCGTTTGCAAACATTTGTACTAGACTGTAAAAATGATTTCGAAGTCAAAGATTACTGGAGCATGGTTTACAGGACAATACCTGGAAATGTACATTTAATTCAGTTCTTGGAGAATTAAAGGTGCTCTGTGCGATGTTGCAGGATTTTAGCTCGGTTTCATTTTTCTCTCATCACCCCACGATCGTCTTGCCCTCTGAACACACAGAGGCTGCAAGACCCAAACAAACACTATGGGTACAGGATGTTCATCACAGCAAAAACAAACTACGGCCAACCAATCGGCATGAAGAGGCGGGGTTTAATGCAGGCGTTGTCCCCTCCCCTTCTTGCCGATTACTATAGTTGTTATTTATTTTATAGTTTGTTATTTTTATTTGTTTTTGGAGTATTTTTGTTGGGGTCACACAAAAAATGTAATTGCCTTCTACTGACAGTTCTGTTGTGAAGCGGTGCGTTTGAGATGCTGTCCGTCATTGATCTGGAGGCTGAAGGTCAGGACGTTGATCCGGGGATCTCAGGGACTCGTATCGTTCAGACGTCAGGACACACGTTTCTCGTCTGGTTCTGCAGACAGAAGCTTCCCTTTCTGTCAAAATACATCAAAACGCCTTCAGCACAGAGTTGCGCTTTTCATTGAAAAGATTTGAAATTGCATTCAAATTACACAGCGGGAGCCTCTTGTTGTGGGTTTTGTAATTTCTTTTTGATTTGTGTCTCACAGATTGTCAAAGCGCCAGTCGCTCTCCAAAATCACCTGTCGTCAAAAGACCAAACCTCGTCTAATCTTCCTGTTGATTCTTCATCATAAATCATGTTTAAGAGGCCATTACTGATCCTCCAGCCGCTCTTAAACACACCGTGACATTTGGATGAAACACACAGTGTTTTTATCTGTTCATCGGTCAGGATCGACTGTGAGCAGAACATGATCCAGACGCGGAAGATGACGTTTACTTCCATTAATAATCATAATTCATGATAACAGTAAACTAAAATACTGCTGTCGTGGAAAAACCCTACAGAACGTTTCGTTAACATTCTGCTTGCGTTATTAAAACCTTATTCCTGAATGTTCTCTAAACAGGTCTTCACGTGAACATTAGGAGAATGTTTTATTGTATCATTCTGCAAACATTACTTTTGAATGTTCTCGTAACATTCTGAAACAAGTAACGTTTAAAAAGACCAACAGCTGCAACGCTCCATTAATGATATTTATATATATATAAAGTGTAATAATGTTTTTGTGCTAACGTTTTTAGAACGTTCTCAAAGGGTTGAATGAACGTTGTAATACTGTTAGTGACAGAACAAATGTCAAATGTTTGTATTTTAATTAATGCTGTTAAACTATCAATCGTGATTAATCACATCCAAAATAAAAGTTCCTCTTTACATAATATGTGTGTGTGTGTGTACTGTGTATATTTATTATGTATACAATATTTAAATACACACACATATGTATATTTATAAACATATATTGGTAATGTTAGATTCATATAATATTGTTTATATCTCGGAATATTGATGTTTTACTTGTAATTCTGACGTTCCTCTTGGATTTTTGGTTTATTTCTAGTAATTCAGGCTTTTTTTCTTGTAGTTTTTTTGGTTTAAATGGCAGAATATTGATGTTTTACTTGTAATTACTCTCACAATTCTTAGATTCATTTCAAGTAATTCAGACTTTTAGTTCTTGTAATGTTTTGGTGGTTGTCTTGACATTTAGAATTGTGTTTTTAAGAGTATTGTGAGCTTCCGTGCTTCTTCGTGTTTAAAGCTGTTTTTCTGCGCGTCTGCAGCCTGATCTCCAGCGGATGCTGATGGATGGACCCTCCTCGCCTCTCTGTTGATTCAGCATTTGGATTCAGCACTTTCCAGGAAAATTACCTCCTCTTCAGGACGGATGAAGCTTGGCTTCACCAGGACCATCAATCCATTATTAACAGATGTTTGAATACACCACGCTTCAGCTTGAGTTCACAGAGGAAGTCACACCTCACACAGTCATACTGTACGTGCTAATTCTCATCACTCGCACTGTAACTCTGCAGAATCTGATCAGCCGAGGATGCTGGGATACGTGTGTCTGTGACAGACAGCGGATGCTCATCGATTCTGCAGCTCTCTGTGTTTATGTATTTCTCTAGCTCACACACAATGCATGAACGATTGACGATGACTCCGAGCGGAGAGTCCCTGGAACTCAACACACAGCAGAAGATAGCACAGCAGCTACAACAAATCATGAGTTCTTCCTTTAGATGGTTCATCACTGGATGAACTACTCAATTAATATATTATTTCATTACATGTTAACATTATTGTCAACAATAATTAAAATGATCTAACTTACATTGAAAAAGAGATTAAAACAAGTCACTTTTTATGTCAAGATGTAAACTGAAATTTTATTTTAACAACAACAACAACATCATCGATAATAATATTAAAAATAATAATAGGCCTAATAATGGATATATAATTAGAAAATGAAAAAGTAATTTATTTACACTGATGCTTCTATTTTCTGTTAGTAATAGCTAATAATAATAATAATAATAATATATTAGCGCTCAAACAATTAATCGCATCCAAAATATTTTTTTTTGTCTACATAATCTGTGTGTACTTTTTATATTTATTATGTACAAGTAAAGAGACATACAGTATAAACTGTAAAAATATTTCCGTGTATATATTTATATTCATATAATGTATATGATTTATAATTATTTTAAATGTATAATATATATATATATATATATATATATATATATCTGTGTGTGTGTGTGTATTTTCCTTAAATATATACACTCATGTCAGGTGAGTGATGAATCTCTGTAATTGATCT
>JAUYWG010000059.1:208273-220707 GCA_034779775.1 Enteromius afrohamiltoni
ATATGCATCAGACGTTTAGCCAGCGTTCCCTGGGCGTGACGTCTGAGGCGGAGACTAGTTTCATGGAGTAACGCAACTGTAGCAGCGTTTCCATTACCGTTCAAACTGAGCTAATTGCTCATTGAAAATATGCCTGATGGAGACGCATCAATTTAGCAAAAACTCCCATATATCACAGAACAATGTTGCGCTCTCATGAGGTGTTTTTCAGGCAGCTGAACATGAGAATAGGGTATTTCGCAAAACTGCAATGGAAACGTTGATTTTGCATTTACAGGTCACATGGCGTATGTAAAAAGTCATATGATCATTCTTCAGTGTATTATGAACCTCCAAGAAACACTTAATATGTGTTTGGTCAAGAGTTTAAGGGGCTTTCTCTGCTGTTAATGCGTAGACAGTTTAAACTGCACACATCTGCGGTCACTCGCTTGATGCTTGTGTCTATTCCAGCCTTGCCTCCAATATCTCTCCGTGCTGCTTCTGTAAAGATACACGCACATGCCTCCTTTGTAGAAATATATCCACAATCCATCAAATCTGGCCAAAAAATCATTGCTATGACTTAACGCAAGAGGCTAGGTGTTACGTTTTAGTCACATAATGTTGGTTAATGGAAACGCAATACTTTTTTATTGATATTTATCAAATATCGCCAAAGTTTTGCGCAATTCTGTAAATATATGTAACACATACATTTTAAAAGTAACTTTCCCCAGCACTGGTTGAATCTTTAGTAACATCAGGAACTGAACTGAACTGAATTCAGAGATCTTAGCTGAATTGAACTCATTTTTAAACAGATGAACACTATTTAATGCAGTAACGCTGTATTTGAATCTTTATTAAAATCACTGTATAAGTAAAGTTGGCTTGACTTTTAAGAGCTGTTTACATAAGAATATGGATTGTCTGTATTATTAGGCTGGATTCTGCTATTCTCTGTTTTGAAGGGTCAGTGTTGAATTAAATGAAACTTGGTTCAGGATGAAAGCGTGCATCTCTCTCTTTGTCAGATTTGCTTCTAATTTGTTTCAAACATGATGCACTCCTTTCGCTTTGCTTAATCCCAAATCTATTTGGATGTACTGTAGTGGAGTTAGAAGCATATTTCTCCCACATCCCTAACCCTGACCGCTTGACATAATAACAGACCGAGACAAAGGGAAAATAGCAATAGCTCCGCTTCAGATTGAGCAGTAAAGCAGAAAACAATAGAGATAGCATCGCGTTTTGGTGCGTTAAATACATTTCTGGAAGTTACGTCTCTCTAAAGTGGACAAGGAACTCCGTCAGGACACAGAAGTCACTGTGTGTGTGTGTGTCACGGGCTGCATGAGGACCGACACGAACACACACAGACGTCTTGTCACCAATGTAATTCTGATGCTTATCTGAGTTTCTCTGCCCGCCAGCCGGACTGTAGGAAAGGGAAATGATCAGATAAGCGAGGGTTAACGAGCTCAGGATGCTGACGAGGAACAGTATACCTGTGCTGACGCAGTCAAAGACTCGCTGTGTGCCACTCCGTCTCTACTCTGTTTATCGTTCAGGACGGTTTGCGCGGGACAGGGAGCGTGTGTGTGTTTATCAGCAGATAATTAGATCACAATTAAAACCTCATTACCACACATATTTAAAGCATAATAATAATCCTTTCAGCTCTGTTAGCTGCCTGAAATATCTCTCCAAAAACAGACTCTGAAGGTCAGATGAGAAGTATATGTAAGTTATTCAGACGGCAGATAACAGTTTTGGTATTTTTCTCTAATGGGTGCAGGACACCAGAGTCTATTTAAGCGAGGATAGCAAAATAAAGTAGACTGTGACATATTATGCCAAAAAAACTCTGTCAGTAAAATCTTTGACCTGAGCGTGTTTTTCTTTGTTGATGTGTGTTTTTCCTCCACAGACTGAGCACTGCTTGCTGAAATAGTTTTATCTAACATCAGATATTCATAACATACCTTTCTGTCAAAGTCTGTTCTGACACCGTTTAACTCTCATATTTTATTACCATGAATCTCCAGTGAATAAACTGTGATCGTGTGAGGAGCGTTCAGGCTGTCTGAATATATTTAACTCTATGAATAATTGAGTTCTGAATGTAAAAATATGAACAAAGCTTCTACGGGTTTGGAGTGATATGGGGGTGGGTGATTAATGACAAAATCTTAATTTTGGGATGGAGTATCCCTTTAAATAAAGATATTTAGTGAATTTGCTACTGCATTACTAAGAGCTTCATTTGGACGACATTAAAGGGGATTTTTTTCTAATAGTTGTATCGCAGCCAAATATTGTGCTATCCTAACACACCAGACATCAGCGGAAAGCTATTTATTTATTCAGCTTTTATCAAATGTGACTCTTATGACTGGTTTTGTGCTCCAAGGGTCACACATTTAGTTTCCTTCCTTTTATTATCTAAATGTTCTTTTCTCTGTCTTTAAAAGCTGTCGAGTCTCTGGTAAAAGCTTCTGTAAGTGTGTGCTGTCAGCACAGTGAAGTGGAGGACAGAGGCAGATCTTCTGCTGATGATGTCAGGATCTGTCTCCGGACGCTGGCATGGGTGAGTCCATCCGGAGCGTTATGTAAGAGCAGGACGGAGCGCTGGTCTCCGGAGGCTGGGTGTGGAGATCTGATTTCTGGAGGAAGGAAACTGGCTCAGAACACCGAGGGCTAGATATGAGCCCTGAATGTGCTGTTTCACTGTGAAAGCTGCTGAGGTGGAGTTCCTCCGTCTGTCTCCGCCGATCTCCTGCAGCTCCAGAAGAATCCCGCTCGCTAAAAACAAACATGCAACATACCGGGAATACCGGGAGTAAAAACAGGGCCATGGCTCGTCTTCAGTGTCACGTGATAATCCTGATAATAATCCGAAATGTTTCTTGAGCAGTACATCCTCAGATGAGAATCATTTCTGATGGTGTGAGACTGGAGTATTAACAGATGTATTCGTCTGATGAGAACATGAGACGGGAAAAACATAACATCTTAAATCATTTTCGATATTTCGACAAGAAAACGACAAACATACAAAGGGAGAAAATGCTATTATCGCCGTGTGGTTTTGAAGCAGGGCTATTTTGTCTCAGTCACTCATAATCACACCCCAACACTGCACTTCTCCTCCACCCTCTTTAGGAAGCTGCTCGTAATAGCTTTCACTAGAAACAGTGTGAGCGTGCGCTTGACACATAACAGTGTCATGATGTGCCTGAGCTTGACCACAGCCGGTTTCTGAAACACTTTCATAGAAAGGTCCAGAGAGGAACACGCCGGCGTCTGTGTCTTCCTCAGCCATTGTTTCTCTGTTTTTATTGATTGTTTTCCAGGAAACATTTGTGGAACGGGGAAGCATTTGTTTGCTTTCTTCTTGTTTGATGAAAGAGACTGAGGTTTACAGAAGTGTGTTTGTGAGTCCAGCGTTTCATTCAGCAGTGTGTAGAAATAAACCACCGGCCTGGCCTTCCGTAGAGTTTATAAAAGTGTGACTCAGGACAGTCTGATTCAGGTCTGAGAAAAAAAAGATCCAAATCTGATTAACATCTGAAGTCAGACTTTAGTGTCTCATGTAATCGAGTAATTGCATCTGTAGTGTGACTCTTAACTGTGTTTCTGTAGATCATGCTCCTCACACGCTTTGATTCTCTCTTCGTCCTAGCAGCGTGTTTCTCCGCTCAGTCCCGTTTTTCATCTTTCCTTCTCTGACTCTGCAAAACCACCAAATCATGCTCATAAATGTAAATTACAGCCCTATAAAAGAAGCTGAGGGGTTTGTAGAGCTGTGTTCCTGCATCTGATTCCCCCAGCTTTTATAAACCAGCCTCTGCTCCGAGTTTCACACCGCATCGGGCCCCGAGCAGCGGCTCTCATTGGGCCCCTGTGTGCCATAGTGAATGTTCATCTAAGGAATTAGTTCCTGCTTACCTTTGTGTCCGGACGAGAGAAAGATTCAACTTATTTCTTACTGTACACAGTATCTAAAAAACAAGCTGTTCTGAGTCTGTGTGTGTGTGTGTGTGTGTGTCAGCAGTTTCTCTCTTTTATGGTCACATGATGATTCAGGTGAAAATCGAGGTCAACACATACAGTTTCCTTCCTTCATTACTTAAAAGTTTTGTAAAAATGTAAAGTTTTGGCTGAACAGACTTTGCGTGAGGGACAGAAATAAACTTAGGTTTGTGTTTGAATGACATGAGGGACAGTAAATGATGGCAGACTTTGAACTGTAAGTCTGAGGAAAGCGTGAGTATGTATATTCATGGCTATTTTACTCACTCTACTGAAAATAGTTCATCTGTGGGATTTTTCCATCTTCTTCATCGTCCGGCAGGTAAAGAAGAGTGTATCTGATGAACTTTCCCCAGTCTGCTGCTTTGTGCCGAACTAAACATCGTTACTCAGACACTTTCTCGCTCTTGCGTTGTGTCTTGTTTCAGTCGTCTGGTGTGGGAGTGTTATATCAAATGCAGTAAAAATGTTGTGTTTCTCTGGACCTCCATCATTGTTCGCTCGACAGTGTGAAGAAATCAGTGTTTACTCATGACTCACTTCCGCCGCCCTCTTCAGGTTCAGCTTTAGACTCTGAGAGCCTGAGGTTGGGCTTTGATTAAATCAGATCAAGCTAATGTTTTAAAAAGATTAATAGCTTTCTGGGGATTTAACTAACGGTTTACTTCAGCCCGGGACACTCTTGAAGTGACTTAGTCTCGGCTGTTAATCATTGTGTATTTGGGCTTTGAGCGGCGGATTAACAGAAGTGCCGTGTGGTTGCCGTGGCGACAGAGAAAAGCAACACATCAATACACCTGTGTCAAACCTGTCCAGCTGTTGTGTGGGAGTCTGGAGCCGCTCCACCTGAACAAAGTCCAAAACAATAAACCCCAGCACAGGAAGTGGCTTGGCCTCTGACATACCTGCAGTTTGAAAAGCAGGTCAGGCGTGTTCGTTTGGAGAGCGGCCCTCACTAATACACCCCAAAACTGTGGGATGTGACTTTACCGCATGTCTTACCGTAAAACAAGTAGCAACATTTGAGGTTTTACAGATAGAAATTCAGGAAAGATTGTCAGGTCTTGCTTTGCCTGGGAATCAAACCTATGATCCTGGCCATGATTTACTGTCTGAGCTACATTCAATTGATATATTTCACCTTCTCAGAGCTGTACATATAACAGTTAAGTGTTTCTTGGGAACTGAACCACTGCTACAGCAACGATCTACGTTCTGAGCTGCATGAATGCTCTTTACTTTACATTTTTATAACACTATTAATCATTCATTAGTCAATTTTTGCCTGGGAATCGAACCTATGACCACGATTCACTGTTTGAGCTACAGCTGCCTTGGACAACTAGTTATATTTCAGATATAAATATGTCTTATGCCAAGTATGATTGATTCAGAGGTGTATGCTACCTGGCGTGAGTTATCCAGTAGTATACACAGTATCCGTGTTTTTCACGCTGTGATGGTTTTTGATGGCTAAGGAGATAATGTCACGACGGTGCGAGTCTGAGAAGCCTTGACTAACATCTCTAATTGGAATAAAATCCTCAGCCGGTTTTATGTAACGTGTCTCGGCTCAGCTCCTCTGGTTTGGAGTGGCCCCCGCCCCGCCCCTCCCAGCTGATGATGTCACCCCGTGATGATGTCATCAGGAGACCGCCGGCGTGACATCACTCTGGGGCAGCTGCATCCTCAGGGAAAGCAGACGCAATCGCGCTAACTCAAACAATCTGAGCTGTTTTTGGCTCCGCGCTCTGTTTGCGATGGGCTCCCAGGACAGAGCCGGGCCCCGCAGTCAGTGATGAAACACGGCTGAAGGGATATTTGTGAGGAATGCAAGCGAGAGGTCAGCGTCCCAGAGAGAAAGAGATGGAATTTCCCTCCTCGTCAGCGATGAGTGTCCCCGGAGTAAAGCAGAGATTACTCTCCCCCTGGCCATCCACACTCACACTAACCACACGTTTAGGACGAGCTGTTCTCCCTCTGGAAGAATCTTTGGCTCGTCCTTTCCTCACAGGTCTTTTCACATTCCATTATTTATTACAGTATGATTTGGCTCTGGACCACGGTGTGTTTGCATCATCATTCTACAGCAACTGTAGCTACATAACAAGGTAATAAAGAAGCGGTTTTCATGTTTGTTTCTCTCCTAAACTCTTCACACATATAGAACACTCCCGCGGCTGATTAAAACTTCCGCATGCGTTTACTTTACAAGTAAAAGATATTTTGGCTTGCTTTCTGAAAATATTTTCCAAATTATTATTAGTTAGTATTATTATTTATTAGTTTTTGCCTGAAAGAAGTAAAACATATCTGCTAGTGGGGGGGAGAAAAATAATCCTAATTCAAAGGATAAACAAGATTAGATGTGATTATGTGACCCTGGAGCACAGGATGATGGTTGAGGTACAACTATCTGCAAAAAGAAATGAAGAAAATGGCCTATAAATGTAACGTTCAGCTGGAGGTGCCAGCGTCTGTGTGTGTGTCTGTGACTGTTTTCATTCATGGACTCTCATTCAATACTCATGTCTCCGCCCACTCGTTTGTTGTCATGGTGTTTCATTGTTGGCTCCACCCTCGGGGCTAGTTTTACGTGTACATAACCCGGATGTTTTTGTGTGTCGTCACGGTCCGTTTGCACTGTCGAGTTGTTTTGTGTCTCCACCCGTTTCCTTGTTCTTCTGTACTCTATTGGATTTATCGTTGCTGACCCCTGCTCACATCTTTGCCTTGCCCCTCAGACTCTGTTTACTCCTCGCCTGACCAACGCATGGACTTCGACTACTCTTTTGCTCTACCTCTGGCATTGATGTTAACCGGTGATGACCCTGACTGTCTGTCTACGCTCTGTGTGTAAATAATCCGAATGCTTCCTTGCCTCCTCCGTTGTGAAGTTGTCCAAATGAAGTTCTTAACGTTGAATACTACTAATCAAGAATTTACTATTTATATATTCACGGTAGAAAATGTGCAAAATATTTTCACAGATCATGCTGTTTATTTAAAAAAGAAAAATGTATCATTTTGACCCATACAGTGTATTGTTGCTACAAATCACTGGAAAAAACAAAAAATGTGACATTTACAGTAAAACAACATACGGTAACAACACTTTAGGTTTACAGTTTAAAGTTACATTTACAGTTAAATACTGTAATTTCATTAACTGATATAATATTAATATCTTTGAAATACACTGATAAAGGATGACACTCATTAATCTATTACAGTTTTTTCCGGATTTCTTAAACACGTTTCTTGAAACTGTGCCTCATATTCTCACAACAGTAAACACAAATCCATAACCAATCAAATATACATATATATATATATATATATATATATATATATATATATCAGCTGCATGATTGTACCAGAGCAAACAAAGAATGAGAAACATTTATGATCTACACAAGAGCCTAGATGATGTTGAACAAGTACTTTTGAGAATTTCATTTCTGAGAAAAGCCCCTGAGAATAACTATAAAAAAACTATATTTCAAATGCAATGTAGGGAATTCTGGGAATGTCAGTTTACATTTTTTCCCTGTACATTTTACAGGAATTTACCGTTAACTATTTAACAGGTTTTTACTGTAGCATTTTCACAGTTTTTACGGTCGTTCACCTGTGCTCCTGTGACTCCATGCTCCACGCTCACACATAATATTTTCAGAAAACAAGACATGATATCTTAAGTCGTATTACTTTTGAAGTAAATGAACCTGATTGAAGAATGTTTAGATATTGACACTAGAACCCTAGTTCATAGCACTTACTGGAACAGTCTTGAGCATCTTTATTTGCGTTTGAAGACATGACTTCAACACAAAGCAAACAAACTGAAGTCTGGCATCAAACTGGACAAACATTCCTAAGATGTTCTGTTGTCCAGCAGATGAGGCAAGACAAATGATCAAGTCCCAAATATGTCAGATCTCAGAGCAGAACCGTGTAATCGGACTGATTTACTCGTGATTTCAGTTTAGTGCAAGCAAGGAATATGAACATAACACAGGGAAAGCATCAGATGAAATCCGTCGACATGCTCATCATCGCAGCAGTTTGGAGAAACGTTTTATGGAAGTGTATTCAGGGTCCTGTGTTCACAGAGAATTGACTTCATCCAAACCAACTTTTCTGGCACCGTATCTGTACAGAGACTGTATATCACTGGCGCCAAGAGAGAGAGAGAGAGAGATGTGGGTTTAAACTGCTGCTCTGGAAACCTACAAAGTGTTAACTTCTGGAGAAGGGCCCAGAGAGAGAGGGACTAGGGTGGAGGAATAGAAAAACATGAGAGGGAAAGAGAGATGCCAGAACACGTAACCTCAAAGTCCAACCCGCTCAGAGACGTCACGCTCAGAGACAGAACCTCCAACACCAGCAGAATACATGATGACAGCCTGCAAAAATGAGCCATGATATGCACCTCGTCTCCAAAATATCATGCACTGCGTCATTACACAAATAACCCTCCTGATCTTTGAAATCAGCCTTAGAATTCAATTCGATTTACATTAGACAGAAAACTGCTCCTTCTCCACCAGTTACGTAGTATCTTTGTCATGTCTTCTAGTTTAAATATCTAAAAATTGTTGAATCAAGATGCATTTATTTTACAAGATATTATGCCTTCTTTTCTGAAAAAATATCTACATTTTGTTCATATTTGCCTAAAACAGGAAAAAATATCTGCCATAATATTTGTATTGTGTTTTATAGTTTTGGTGTCATAGCACAGCATCACGTTATGGTAAGCGGCGGAGCATTTCCATCAGACGCTCCAATCACAGTGCACTGGAGAGCTGGCCAATCAGAGCACACCTCGCTTAGAACAATGAGCTTTGAGCAAATCGATTCGTTTCCGGAGGCGAGGCTTAGAGGAGAAACAATAATGTACAGTATGTGGAAAATAATGTGTTTTTTGCACCTTAAACCGCACAAACATATTACATTACACCAAATACAACACCTTCATGATGCTCAAGTTCAAGTTCTCCATTTCCAAGTCTCTCCTCCTCACCCAGTGGAGTCAATCATATCTGACACACAAACACTCAGATAAAGTGTAATAGTTACTGCTTGATCACATCACTAACGATCATCAGTAATTAATGAGTGTTTGTTAGATCGTTCTCTCCCCGTGTGTTGTGAATAATCCTGTTTTTGTGTGTTTAGGGCTGAAATCTCTTTCTTCACGCTGTCAGGCGAAGCTCTAATATAATGTAAGTGTTCCCTGTAGATCAGCTCCAGATGTTCGAGGTGGAGCCGAGCAAAGACCTCACTTTCCTTCCTAAGAGCTGATACATTGACTCGCTTTGGCCTGCTTCATGATGCACGCTTAAGCAGATGACGTGTGGAGATGGGAGAGCGGATCGGTTCATGTAGAGCTGGTTTGAGATCTGGATGTGTTCCTCTCGGAGAACGCAGGAATGGTTTGCATTAAATGTTAAAGCACAGCAGAGAACTCCGCTCTCGATCAATCGCTCGCAGGCCGCTGCCAGACCCAGTCATTAACCTTCTATTAATTTTGGCAGTTTCTGTGGCCACATTCTGCTCGCTGTGGTTTCTAAAGAAATGTTTGGCAAACACAGAACTCTCAGCGCTGACGAATCTCTCAGAGCATCGCTGGGTCAGAAGGGTTTCATTCTCGCACATTTACGTTCATGCAGATGCTTTTATCCAAAGACTCTCACATTGCCTTCAATATACACATTGACATTTTATATACGTTCATTCACTCTCTGGGAATCGAACCCATGACCTTGTTGTTGCTAGCGCTGTATGCTGCTGTTTACAGCTTTTGTCAACTGCTTACACACAAGATCTGTACATGTCACATAGTTTCTGAAACCAGAAGCACACACCAGGGCCTGGTTTCACAGACAGGGTTTAGTCTAAACCAGGATTAGCTTGTAGTTCTATAAGGATGTTTAAGTCATTTTAATAAAAAGCAATACCGTTGTGCATCTTTTAAGACATGTTTTAAGATCAGTCAGTACAAGTTTCTTTCAGCTCAGATTTACATTTCAGTCCAGGACCAGGCTTAAGACTTTGGAGCAGTTTCCTGCACAGGGTTTAAGACTAGTCCTAGATTAATATAAATGTTAAGAGCTGTCTAAACTGGAAAAAGCTTGCACTGAGATATCTAAAAATACATAATTGCCATTTTTTGGTCTTAAAATGCTCACAGATAATGCATCTTTGTAAGACATGTTTCTAAAAATTCTTAAAGGGGTCATACAGACCCAGTTTTCCACAAGCTAATATGATTATTTAGTGTCTTAATGGAAAGTTTGTAATATACTTTGTTTTAAAATTTCTCAAAGATAGTTTTAAAAACGTTCATTTTACCCTGACATAAACAGCTCTTTTGAAATCACTGTGTACTTCTTTGTACTTCCCCTTTAAATCTTCATGAGCTCCGCTGACCCCGCCCCTCTTTTCCCGACCTTTTTTTTAGTGGTATTAATAGTGAAACTTGCTGATTAGCACATTTATTAGGAAAGACATTATACTCACTGCTTCTGTAGGTGAGGCTGGATCAAGAATGATTCGCGCGAACATAAACACATTCCGGTTGATCAAGGGTTCGTTTCCCTTCAGAACCAAACGTAACGTTACTCCTCCGCGTCGTCAGTCTCTCAGGTGTCGGGGTTAATCACTACTGCTCTGTTCATTAATACATTCAACAAAAAAACACCTCGATCTCTCAGGAGTCTTGCTAGTCTCTGCGTCTCGGTCTGATGACGGCTCACTCAGGGCGGGTCTGAGGTTAGACACCAGTTCAGTCTGTGTGACACGCTGCTGTCAATCAACTATTGTGGGAGTGGCCTCTGTCTGTGACATTTCAGTCCAAACAGCTTGAAAATGTGCATGTACCGCCGTATGACCCCTTTAAATTTCCTAAATTAGCGAAGGTCTGGCTTAATCTAATTCCTTTCCGAGAAACCGGCCCTTTAAGTCTGGAAAACGGAGGGAAAATTTGCAAAACCATAAACTAATTCTGAGTCTTTTCAGTTTCATAAAACACTTTTTGCAAAACACAGCACACACAAAACCTACAGGAATTCATTGTTGTGATATTTTGAATGCAGTCATTTTGCCATTAATCTAGTATTTTTAAACCTGTTTAAATATGGAAAACATTTTTGCAGTGAGAATCACGCTTTCGGTTTGACCTTGAATTGTTGTTCTAACATGAAGCTGAAATCTGGATTTACTGGAAGCCTGTCGCTCGTCGAGGTTATAAATCATAACTAACACCAATCAGAGCTCAGTGTATTATAGGCACTTTGAATGCCTCTGTTTTCCTCGGGGAGGGAATATCATCAGCTGAAATATAAGGCATGTGTCCAAACATAGAGCACAAATCAGATACTGAGAGCGTGAACACACAGACCACCTGGGCTTCAGCACCTGAAGGTGTGATGTTTGTGTGGAGCTCTAATTGCAGCTGATAGCAGAAGCGGCGTGAATCAGACTGTTTATTCTGTTTCTGACAGAGTCGTGACCCTGCGGTTCACTTCCATTCAAACCAGCTGTGAGCTTCATTACTCAGAGAGACCCGACACATCAGGACAATAAGATTCAGCCTTACTTTAGCTCCAGGGAAAGACTCAACCAGCGTTGAAGAAAATCTAGCGAAACTTTGATGTTCCTCTGGATTGAGTCTGTCTCAGTTTCAGATCAGACTGGATTATCACAGTTACAATAGATGTAAACTGATATTTCCTCCTGACACACTATACAGCACACTAAATAAACTTAAAACCATTTTTAGCTGCTGAAGATGCTAGTATTCTAATCATTTTGGCCAGCGCTGTAATGAATTGAATGCATATATTACGTTTTTGATAAGTATTGAAGTATGCAGGACAGAATACTTAAGTGTGCGTCTTTACGAGAAAACTGCAGTGGCTAATGTAACAAATGAAGTCTTCAGAAGACATTAGAGACATTAGAGACATTAGAGTTATTATTCAGGTTTGTTCTCCTCTGAGTGCAGTTAAACCAATAACCAAGTTGTGAATGTTGCATAAATCAATTATAAATAAGCGTTTCCATCCAACCAGTCAAAGAGAACTAAGCCAGATAAAAGTGGTTAATGCTTTCAGAAACAATTAAGCAGAAATGCTTTGAAGACAGCTTCTGATGATAACGACGCTGTGTAACGAGCTCGGCCCACTGGTTTGTCAAGTTAACCCTTTAATTGCACAAATGTACATGACGTTTGGAGGAATTACTCACAAATTAAAACATTTAAAAGGCCCATTAATCCTTTTTTTACACAAGGCAAAAAAAACATTTCTGATGCTCATGGATGGAAGCAAAACTATTCATATTTCTGAGTATTAATTGTCTTTTTAGCAGCTCGCACCAGAGTGGACTGTGTGTGTGTGTGTGTGTGT
>JAUYWG010000059.1:233972-245035 GCA_034779775.1 Enteromius afrohamiltoni
GAGAGAGAGACACCCCAGAACACATGAGTGTGTGTGTGTGTGTGAGAGAGAGACACCCCAGAACATGTGTGTGAGTGTGTGTGTGTTAAAGATTCCTGCAGGAGAGTCGGTTTAGTGTTGCTTCTTGTTGCTGGTTTTATCAGCGTTCCTCATCAGTTATTGAGCAGTAAAGATAAACAGCTTACAGCGTGTTAACATGATGTTACATGAGCTTCTGATGAGTCACTCCATACACACTGAGACTAAACCATTAACATCGTAGAGAAAACACACTTCTTACACACTAAACATATTCACTGAAGGACTAATAACGAACAGAAATCATCACAAGACATTATTATCCATTGTTTTATTTCTTGTACTGCTTGCCAAGAAAAACATCTGTAAGTGAACAGTAATCAAGATCTCTGAACACAGCTCCAGGATCCAGATCTACACAAAACACTTTGAATAAACACAGAAGTTAATGCACAATATTACTAGATCATGTTTACAGTGTAAGGACATGGAGTGTGTTACAACATCATCATGCTCCCTTAAAACCAGGTCTGTATAGAACTAACATCAGACATTCAGCATCATATATGAATGAACGTGTCATCTGTACAGGTGTAATGATCTGAACAGATCCCTTCTGATGGAGACTGAGCTGCTGAGAAGATCAGAAGATGTGTGCTCGCCCTCTGCTGGAGGACAGGCTAAAAATCATCCAGATATTAAGATCATGTCCCCTGGAGATATTTAGTACATTCCCTACAGTAAACACATCAACACTTCATTTTGGATTAGTAACATGCATTGCTAAGAACTTCATTTGGACAACCTTCCTCAGATTCAGACTTTCAGGTACTGTCCTCCTAGACATCAACGAAGAGATGATTTCTTCAGCTTCTTCAGTCTCACAGAACTGACCCTCACGACTGGTTTAGTGCTTCCCTTTCAAAGACTGGACCCTGAAGAACAGATCTTCTTCATATAGGCTGAGAAGCACTAGTCTGTGAGAAACTGAACTGAGCTGGGATCTATGAGCTCGCAGAGAGCTGAAGAAACACTAGTGCTGTTTATACACATCTGAACTACAAGCTGAGACAGGAAGTGACATAAAAGTCCCAAACACTTAAAACACAACAAAACCAGAGTGAGCTGATTCATGAGGAGAGCAATCACTCTTATTTTATAAAACTAAATAAAATGGAACACCTCAAAACTACAAATAAAACCCAATGTCCACGTAACAAGGTCTCTGGAGTCTAACAGATAAAGGCAGTCATGTGAAGTCAGAGGAAAAGCTGCAGTCGTGTCCTGGGCTCGTATACTCTGTCAAACAGATGAGATTCACATAAACCAAGCTCGTCTGACACACAGACCGTACACTACTCGCAGGAGTAAAAGCCTGGTCCATCCAGAGTATACTGTAATGTCAAATCCAGTACAGCTGTGTGTTCTTCATCATTAACACTCATCAATCACTGAGGATGTGAATAATGTCATGAGATCATCAGATTCCAGCGTCATACATCAGCCCTGATCGAGATCCTCCAGCAGTCTGGCTTTAGCTTCATCGACATATAAACACTAATCCTCTTAAAAACTCATTTACATCATTTCTAAATAGAAGATTCATATATCAATATTTAATTGCAACAGGAGAGATGTTATATATTTTTTCAGCAGCTTGCCAAGAAAACATTTATTTTAATTTAGTTTAATTTGATGCCCTAAAAGAACTCAAACCTTAAATAAAAAGAATGAAAACTGCATAAAGAAAACTAATAAAAATTACAAAAACTCAAAACTAAAATTATTCAAACTTTAAGAAAAATAATAAGAACTGAATATTAAAAAAAATATAAAAAAAACAAGTTCTAAATTCTAAAAAATAAAAACTTATTAATTTAAACTATTAATATATAATAGTAATAACTATATAAACATATAGAAAAATATATAAAATTATATTTACATTTTTATATATACTTAAAAGAATGACAAAAGCAAAACAAACTTATTAAAGCTTTAATAAAAGTGTTAAACACTATATAGAGATTATAAAAAAGAATATATATATATATATATATATATTATTTGAATGATATAGACATAAAAAAATTCATTCAGTCAAATGAAAATATTTTTTAAACATATTACCATTTCCTCAACAACAACTGGACTCCTCAGACTCTAAATATAAGCGCTCCCCGGCGGCTGCTGTATTAACGCTGAGGCGATGGAAACAGTGAAGCTGACAGAAGCTCACAGGCTCTGGTGATGTGACACTGAAGTGTGAGGGCCGCCGGCCTCCAGAGCACTAATTGATGACAGGCAGGCGCAAGCTAACGACAAACTCCGCATTTAAAACATGCCAGAAGCCTGCAAGACTTTCAAGAGGCTCCGCAAGATTCTTGAGCGGCCCATATAAGCTCCTCGAGCGTCTCCGAGAGCAAACCTTCCACCGAGAGTCATGAGAGGATCCACGTACTCCCAGAAGAGCCTGAGCGTCAGCGGCTCCAGCCGGATGAGGGTCCAGAGCCCGTCTCCGTCCCGGTGCCGGGGCCCCTCCCACAGCCGGGGCCGGACCGGCTTCCAGGGCCAGGCGGTGGAGCTGGACACGGAGCTCCATCAGAACCATGCCAACGAGAAGGAGGAGATGCAGGAGCTGAACGTGCGCTTCGCCGGATACATCGAGAAGGTCCAGGCCCTGGAGCAGAGGAACGCCGCTCTGAGGGCCGAGCTGGAGGCCCTGCAGGGACGCTTCAAGGGAGGGCCCGCCGGCCTCGGGGACGAGTACGAGCTCAAGTTCAGAGAGATGAGAGAGCTGATCGAAGCCCTGACCGCTGAGAAAGGAGCGGCTGACATCGAGCGAGGATACATCGAGGAGGAGGTGGAGGTCTGGAGACTCAAGCTGGACGAGGAGCTGGCCATCAAAGGTGAGGGGTCCAGAAATCAGCTCTAAACTTTTTACACTATAAAGAGGTATCCAAGGTTCATGGATGTTGTGGTTCTTCATAGAACCCTTGATGCCAATAAAGAACCTTTTCACTCTTTAAAAGTAAAAGTTAGTCAGCTGGCATCACTCTCCAGAGTCTTCTGGGAAATTAAAAGAGCTCAGGGATGTTGAGCCTTTATTTTGAAGAGTGTGATTGTGGATGTGTATAGCATGCAGTCACCTCTGCTCTCTCTCGCGACCCTCAGAGGAGGCTGAGATGATCCTCCGTGAGTTCCGGCAGGACGTGGATAACGCCACGCTGCAGAAGGCTGACCTGGAGAAACGCGTCGAGCAGCTGGTGGCCGAGATCGAGTTCCTGAAGAAGCTCCACGACGAGGAGGTGGCTGACCTCCTGAAGCAGATCGAGGAGTCTAAGGTGACGGTGGAGCTGGACTCGGACAGACCGGACCTGGCCGCTTACCTGCGCAACATGCGCGCCGAGATCGAGTCTGTGGCCGCGCGCAACGTCCAGGAGGCCGAGAAGTGGTACAAGGGCAAGTTCGACACCTTGAAGGAGCAGGCCAACAAACACGAGGACCAGATGAAGAGCATGAAGGACGAGATCAGCGTCTTCCACAACCAGGTGACGCATTCAGAACCTCTCTACAGCAGAAATCAAGCCGTTTCCCTGGAAACAGAACAGCTGCTACTTTGTTCCTGAATCAAGTTTAAAGAATTTAGAGATGTTTACGTTCACTGGTGTTTTTCACAGCGCCCAAGACGTTAGACGTTATAGGAGATTTATTTTCAAACGTTTGACTACAATATGACATAAATTCGACTCATCACACTTCCTTCCTCTGTGTTTCTGGTCTTGTTTTCTAGTATAAATATCTAATAATTCTTGAATCAGGATGCATTTACTGTACAAGTAAAACGACTAAAATATATTTTGTTTTCTGGAAATTATCAGAGATATTTTCACTTGTTTAAGGCAAACATCTAACACAGTTTGGATAATATTTTCAGAAAACAAGACATCAAATGGTGTCATTTTATTTGTCCAGTAAATTCACCCTGATTCAAGAATCTTTAGATCTTTATATTAGAAAACAAGACAGAAATACTAAGAACGTGTACACTAAAAGTGTAAAACTGCCAATTAACAATTCCTCAGTAATTTAGGAGCACGTTGTTCACGTGAGATAACAGTTAACATCAATAACTTCTGTAGTTAATTCCGAAGGTTAGTGCATTAACCACAGTTAACTAATCAGTCTTTAGAGTTCAGTGTAATTTGTTTTTGTTGGTATTTAAATATTTAGTTTTTTTGTTCTGCTCCACTTCATCGTGGCAGCTGAATGTCAGTGTGGTGATAATAATGAAGGGGACTCTCATGTTGTCAGGTGACAGAGCTTCAGAACCAGATCGACGGGCTCCGGGCCAGGAACACGGCTCTGGAGCAGCAGCTGGAGGACATGGAGGCGGCTCACCTGGACAAGACCAGCGGTCTGGAGCACATCATCATCCAGCTCGAGAGCCAGCTGTGTGAGACCAAGATGGAGATGGGCAAATACATGGCCGACTACCAGCAGCTGCTGCACATCAAGCTGAAGCTGGACGCTGAGATCGCCACCTACAGGAGACTCCTGGAAGGAGAGGAGAAGAGGCTCGGGATCCCCGTCACCGCAGGTCTGTCGCTCGGGGACTAGTATCAAAAAAATCAAGAGGCTCAGAGGTTTAGTGTTGGTTGTGTTCTAATCTTGTCTGGTTTTGTCCTGCAGGGACGGAAGAGAGGAGCTCATCTGTAGAAACACACACAGCCATCGCCTGAAGATCAACCTCCACTAAACCACGACCTGCTCAACTAGTTAACCAGGCACTAAATAAAGCTTGATTTCACTGCACACTGGTCTCTGTCGTATATCTTCTGCTCATAACTGAGCGGTTTATAAAGCTTCAGCTCTTCTGAACTGCTGAAGGACGGCTCCTTTATTCCTGGAGCTTCTGCATTAATGGGTTCTGTACTACTATTCAAGAGCATGAAACCAAATATGAGCGGAGTGTTCTGTAGAGCTGATTTACAGCTCAACCCGTTTCTGAGTTAATAAACATAGGGATTAGATTAAGACCAGGACTAGACCTTCGATAATTTAGGAATCTTTAGAAACATGTCTTACATTTTAAGAGCAAACAATGACAACGATGTATTTTAAGATACATCTCAGTGCAAGCTTTTTCCAGTTTAGACAGCTCCTAACAGTTATATTAATCTAGGACTAGTCTTAAACCCTGCCCCAAACCTGAAAAATGTTCTTCTCCAGCAGATCTCTAAACAATAAAGATACACTTATTTTAAGAGCAAAACAAAACGAGATATATAAGGGGTAAGAACTGTACATGTATACACTTGTTGTTCATTTTATTTAACGAGGATGCTGTAAATGGACCAGTAGTGATGATACAGACATCTAATGATTCCCCTTCAGAATATTAGATTTCATCTCAGAAATATATATTCATTTGAAAATTCTTCAATAGAAAAGGTCACTGCTTTCTTGTGTTTTGGATCAAATAAATGAGCAGTAAAGAAAATCTCACTGTTCCTTCTTGATTCTAGAATATTTATTCAGTAAAACAGAGGAACAATCACGAAAGAGCCTCAAAGCTTTATTTCTCTCAGATATAACAACACACGCTCTCACGAGAAGACACGCAGTCTTCCTCACTTCCTCTTCTTCCTCTTGAGGGCCTTCCACTCTCCCTCCTGCGTGGCCAGACTGCCGTAGAGCTCCTTCACCCTCCTCTTCCTCTCCGAGTCCCTGCGGCACAAACACAGAGTCAGAGACGGAGCGGACGCTCAGCTGGAGACGCTCCTCAAACACTGACCTCTTCAAGACGTCCTGCAGCTTCTCACGGGCCAGGAACCGCGAGTCCTTCCGGATCTCCCTCAGCGCTCCTTTAAACTCACGCTTGTACTTGTGCTTGAGCCGCTCGCTCTCCTTCTCCTCCTTCGTGTTCCCGCGCTTCTTACCGTAATCCAGACTGCAGGAGAAACACAAACAAACGTTCACAGGAGATCTTCAATGTAACGTAGTGTCCGGACAGAACTGCTTCTGCTTCATGTTTCACTCACATCTGCACTATTTTCGGTGTGAAGAGCTTCAGAGGGATGGGTTTCTTCTTCTTGAACACCAGAGGTGCATGCTGGGAAGGTGTCTCGGGAATGGCGTCCAAGATGTCTCGGTGAAGATCCTGCACACAAACACAGGAGAATGAGTGACGCGCTGATGGTGGTGAAGAGGAGGGTCACGAGACACCGAACCTGGATCAGGGCGGGGTAACGGTCCACAGGAAGATGCTTGAGAAGCAGCGTTCTGATTGGCTGGAAGATGTGAGTGAATGACGGCAGCTCCTTATAGAGCGAGGAGCATCTCTTCACCAGATCCAGACAGGAGTCGATGAGAGACAGCCTGAAACACACACACAGAACATCAGCGTGATGTAAACACCAGTTAATAACCAGCAGTGTGTGTGTGTGTGTGTGTACCTGTAGTGGTCGGTCTCCTCTGGACTCCGGGCTGGGCCTCTGTGAGCGGTGGTCAGTGAAATGTGTGTTCTGTTCCAGCTGTGAGACGTGTTTGGATCCTTCAGAACCAGCAGATCACAGCTCTTCCCCTGCTGCCTGAACGGACTGACCACTGTATAACCTACACACACACACACACACGCGCTCGTGATGGACAACAGCACACAGGAAACACCCAGATTCCTCTTCTCGTTTCCACGCGAGCAGCTCGTTAAGTTCAGATGAAAATCTCACTACGCTTGAGAATGTTTCCCATCAGCAGCAGACGTGCCACACCAGATCACACCACAGACACAGATTCCTGCTGCTCACGTCAACACACACACACACACACACACACACTGCAGTACCTATGTTGTGTTTGTCGGAGACTGTCAGGTGCAGGAGTCCCAGCAGGAAGTTGATCAGTTCTGGGAAAAACCTTTGAGACAAAGAGATGTACTCCAGCGCCAGACAACAGAGGATCAAACCCTTACACACATCCTCCAGAGACAGCACCACACACTGACACACACACAGAGAGAGAGAGAGAGAGAGAGTCATCAGAGGAAGTCATCAAGTCTTGGGTGAACAGGACACACACACACACACACACACTCACTCTGGTGAGGGCCTGACTGATGAAGAGGAAGGCTGGAGTGGTCACCGGGTGTCTGAAGTCTGACGCAGGAAAGAGCAGCGCCGTGATCTTCAGGAGGACCAGCTGCACACACACACACACACACACACACGGTGAGCTCAGGATCAGCTGCTCGTCTCTGAATCTGTGTCAGTGCAGCAGCACACCATGTCCAGTCCAGGCATCGGCGCTCGACCTTTGACCTCCAGCGTCTCCTCCATGCTGTGGCCGCTGTCACTGAGCATCGTCTGCACGGCTTTACACGCCGCCTCAGGAAACATCTGACACAGACCGCAGACCTGCCTAAACACACACGCGCAGACGGATGAGCTCATATCAGCTGTGTGTGTGTGTGTGTGTGTGTGTGTTACTCACGGGATGAGTGCGTTGACGGTTCTCAGATCAGGAGGATTCTGGGTAGAGAGTTCACCAACATACTCCAGCAGAAAGCCAAACAACTTCTGAACACAGAATAAAACACATTTAACACACACACGCACGCACACACACACACACACACACACGGGGAAGCTCCATCTATACTGAAGCACTTGAGAGGTTTTTAAACTAAAACCACAAAATAAAATGATCAAATTAATAAATAAAATACAATCTACGATCTACTGCAAACAGAGCACACTGACACTAGCCTGTCGCCTCGGGAAAAAATAACAAATAAAAATAATAAATATAAACATGACGGCTGTAAGAGTGTGTGTCTGACCTGCAGCTTGGCTTTGTTTGCTGAGGACAGGCTGGGATGATGACACTTGACCGTTCTGTCCAGGATGAGGCGCTGCTGCTCTGAGCTGTGACCCTCCAGGAGCTGCTTCAGATCAGCGAGACTGTCTGGAGCTGGAACACACACACACACACACACACACACAGCTCATGTGATCAGACGGGCAGTGAAAGCAGCTCAGGTGAGTCTGTGATGATCATGTGACTGTGGTACCTGTGAAGGTGTAGGGCAGCTCTGCTCGGGCCGCTTCCTGTGCAGCTTTCTTCTGCTCCTCAGTCACCGCTGGAGGCCCTTCGGCACCGAGCTGCTCTTCCTCAGCACCCTGACCGTCCTCATCCTCACTGCCCTCATCAGACTGCAGGTCACAGTGATCCTCCTCCTCCTCTTCTTCACCCTCATCATCATCACCATCATCCTCTTCCTCTTGCTCTTCATCACCATCATCCTCTTCCTCCTGCTCTTCGTCACCACCCTCTTCCTCCTCTTCCTCTCCCTCAATGTTCCAGTGCCCATCCTGCAGAAATCATCAGAAGCTCTGTTTCTGATCATGTTTCAGAGCGTCGTCATGGTGATGACCTCATGGACAATTACTCGGTTAGGAAAGTATGAAGCTGTTTATTATTAAACATCTTGATGGAGAACATTTAATATTAAAAATGGTTGTGTGCTCCAGGGTCACATATGATGATGATGATGATGGTGTGTGTGTGTGTGTGTGTGAGAGACAGTGTGTGTTTCTGACCTTGTAAGCGAGTGTTTTGCGGTCGTCTCCGTCCAGTATGAAGCCATCGTTCATATCGTCAGCAGAGATGTGTGTGTTGGACTGAACAGCCTCTTCCTCAGCATCTCCCAGCATCCTCTTCAGTCTGTCTGCCTGAAACACACACACACATGAGTGAGGTCTTCTTCCTCTTCCTCAGGTGTCCAGCAGCAGGAGCTCAGTACCTCCAGAGTCTGCAGGCGCTGTTTCTCCTCTCGGGCCAGCTCCTCTGCGCTCTTCAGCTTCTCTGAGGGCTGAGCCTTCATCTCGAAGCCCAGCTCTCGCACCATCACGTCATACTGGTCCAGCTGGCACACACACACACACACGGGTCAGAGCGAGGAACAGCAGCAGCAGCAGCAGTGTTTGGACACAGGTGCTCCAGTACCTTGGGTTTGTCCGTCTCGTCTTTCCTCTCTGATTTGGGGGTTTTGTGGGCCAGGAGGTTCTGGATGGATCTCCACTCCTGATCCAGCTTCTCTGTGAGCTCCTGCGCCTCCTCCTTCTGCGTCTGACGCTCGCGCTGAGAAGATCGAGAGCGTTACAGGTGTTAGGGTTATTACTACAGCTGTTCTCGCTATGTGACGATGTTTAACTACGCTTTCTGACCTTCTCCTGCTTGGATTTGATGATGAGCTCCTCGATCAGCTCCTGCCGTGATCTGGGCTTGCGTTCCGCATCTTCATCTCCAGCGCTCTTCTTCCTCAGCAGACCTCCACCGCCGCCGAAATGCGTGGCGGTCAGCTCGGCTGTGGACACATCCATCATCACATCAGTTCCTGAGCGTAACGCTGAGCGAGCAGCGCTAAGAGCCGGTCACTCGTGTTTAAACGCATCACCTGACAGCAGGCCCTTTTCTTCAGAGTCGCTGTCGCTGTCGACCACATCAGTCATCTTCTCCATCTCCGCCAGAGACTGGCCGTAATGGGTCAGCTCCTCCTCCTCGTTCAGACTGAACATGTCCTTCCTGTCGTGGGTGCGCTACACACACACACACACACACACAGATGTTACGGCTGTTATCAGTGCCGTGGCAGTCGTGGCGGTGGCGTCTCACCTGTCTCTCCAGCGTGAATCTCTGCAGGATCTTCTCCTCAGGTGTGAGTTTACTGTCGTATTCCCCGAAGCGCCGGTCGATGAACTTGTTGTTTTTGTCTTTCATTCTGAACTCCTTCAGGAGAGTCTCCTTCCTCTGAGAAATCAAACACACTCCAGCTGAGATCAACTCAATACACACCACCACTCAAACTAAACAGATCAGAACTAGTACTTCTGGTTAGTGTAACAGAGTTCACCAGGACTAGTGTGTAACAGTGTTAACTCGAGAATAGCATGCTAATACCACAAACACACACAGACCCGACTGGTTTACCTTCTGATTGGCTCTGGATCTGGAGACCCCCGGCAGACCCACGTCGTGTTTACTCTTGCGGCCCAAAACATCGAACTTCTTGCGGTTAATCTTCACCTCGAACGGGTTTTTCTGGATCTCCGGAGCCGCTTTAGATTTGCGGACTTTATCCGACACCCCGCGACCGAGCTTCTGCTGTTTCCTCATCATGAAGAGCTTGGAGCGGACACTAACGAGAAGACTGATACGATCCTTCACTCACATAATCATGATCGTTAAACCGAACCGAATCACGACAGTCCGTTCATCATCACAAACCCACGCTGCACGCACGAGACAGACACACACGCGGAGGAGCACGGCGCTGATTGGACGATGATCGCCTCCTGCGGCCGGGAGAGGAACTGCACACTCGACACACGTGACCGATCGTGACGTCACTGCACTAGCCTGCCGCCGGCCCCTTTCAGTCCGGGGAGGAGCGAAGGGACTACAACTCATACAACTCATAATTACTGTATTTGCATTGCTGTAAGAGTAGCTTTAGGGTTGGGGTATGTGTAGACATTAATAAAACATAATTCGACAGGTAGCATTTTTCGTTGTTAGATTGTACTACCTACTTTTTAACGGGAGGCAGGGTAGCACACATCGGCAGAACAGCGGCCGTCAGCTCGGACATATATCGTGTAGGTTATATCGCTCCTCTCAGGTGATGATAACCTGATGATTACAGATGACTGAGTAACTGGTTACTACAACAGAACACAAGTTAGAGTTCTCCCACATAACATCACCTCAAGCCAAAGAAAACAACACATTTCTTTTTTTCTGGTTTGTAGTTTATTTGCTGCTCTGTGAGAACTCTCTCTCTCTCTCTCACACACACACACAGAGACTCTCCAGATGTTCCACCACACAGTGTGTGTGTGTGTGAGCCTGTAATCTAGACCAGACTCATGCATTTACCCATTTGCTAATTGCAATGGAAGCCTGCTGGTCACACACACACACACACACACACACACACACACACTCATGTGTTCTGGGGTGTCTCTCTCTCTTCATAGGTG
This sequence comes from Enteromius afrohamiltoni, assembly GCA_034779775.1. NCBI lineage: Eukaryota > Metazoa > Chordata > Actinopteri > Cypriniformes > Cyprinidae > Enteromius > Enteromius afrohamiltoni. The sequence continues at coordinate 245,033 of JAUYWG010000059.1, forward strand.
TAA
>JAUYWG010000059.1:245135-258167 GCA_034779775.1 Enteromius afrohamiltoni
GGGACACTGAAAATATCCTCATAAACACCTTCATATTGTAATACCTGTCACACCCACGTCATTACACACATTAGTGTCCTCATAAACACACACACACACACTCTCTCTCTCACACACACACACACACACACACTCTCTCAGGTAAATACCTGGTTTCAGCTCGATTAACTCACTGAAGCGTCTCGTCTCATTCACTTCTCAGTGTGAATGGCGCTCTGCTGCAGTGATGTCATCACACCAGCCCCACCCCCCGCAGGCCCCGCCCCCGAGGGGCCCATCTACAGCTGAATCTGGGTTACAATAACACACAGTCTGGCAGGAGCTGAAGAAGTCCTGCTGTCTAAAGTCTAACAATGCTAAAGTTCATCTACCTATCATACATCCGGTCATAAAACTCTGAATGTACGATGATGATGATGATGTTCAGGATCTCCACCCTGATCACATGACTCAGATCAGAACAGAACTCATGTCTTTAGTCGCTGTGATAACGACACACTGGTCATGTGAGCATACGTGTCATATTGAATATGCTCGAGCACTGATTTATGCTGATTACTGAGCAGCTGAACGACAGAAACACAGACTAGAGAACAATCCACACAAACACTGACCAACACTAAACCAGACCTCACACGAGAGCAGTTCCAGATTCTTTAACTGGACCTAATCCTGAAGGTATAAACTCTGAGCTGAGATCAGCTGAAGTCATGTCATCTGCATCTGGAGGAGTGATGATTGCTGACCCTGGTGCTCATGGAAAAACAGCCCTCATGCACACGTGTGTGTTCAGTGAGATCATATTCATGATGCACACACACACGGAGAAGGGGCTCATGGGATCAAACTCAGAGCGTTACCATGGCAACCCTTCCCTAAACGGATTATTGGCCGATAAAACAAACATATGATCTGTGATGAAATGCAGCCAAACGCAATCAGTCCAGCAGTGAGAGAATCTCCAGCAGAACCTCATCAGAACACCGCAGCCGTGATGACATCATCAGCACCAGCCCCACTCACTCACACACACGCTCACACTATCACACACACGCAGGAACAGCTGTTAGGGTGTCGTTTGCATGCTTCACACTCAACCCAGAATCCATCACAATGAAGCAGAAACAGAGAGTGTGTTCAGGTGTCTTCTGCTGTCAACACAGGAAGTGCTCATACTTCACGAAACACTTCTTCACTGGTTCGCTCCACAGATAGTGAGCGTGGAAACACCAGGAGAACACCTCAGAGGTCAACAGCCCCCATAATGCCTTGGGGGAGCATAACAAAAATGTAAAAAGTTTCCAAATGAAACTTTACAACTTGAATCATTTGATTCAGTAGCTCCACGACATGTGTTTGAGAAGTTCTTCCATTTTAAAATACGTTCACTGGATGACCGGAGGTCACGTGATGGTCATGTGATGCTATGGTTGACTGTAATGATCAGCTGAGATCAATCAGATGAAGAGCACACTTCCTGCTTTCCTCGGATCACATGATGGAGAACAGCAGACGTCTGGGTGGGTGGTCAAGCAGAAGCTGTGTGTGTGTGTGTGTGTGTGTGTGTGTGTGTCTCTGAGCGTCTGACCCTCTGGAGCTCCCAGCAGCCCCTGCAGCAGGAGGAGGATATCCGCAGCACTATTGTTCAGAAGCACTGTTTGTCAGTTTAATCTGTTCCTGCTGCAGGACACACACACACACACACACACACAGAAGGATAATGTCAGTCTTTGTTGAATGTGACGATCCACAACATGAGCAGCCTATATCTAAAGCATTAATATAATAGTGTTTATTATAATATTATATTATAATTTTAGCTCATGTTCTGGTAAGTTTGTGTTTAGATGGTTTTGGTCTTAGTTTCACTTTTACTTACTAGTTAACTAACCCTGATTAATACATATTTTTAAAATATGTTAATCTTAAAAGTCACGAGGTCTTGAAATGATTCTGCTATATTAACACGACATCAAGAGAAATCCTCACTAAAACTAAAGACGCACTATATTAATGTGTTTGTGTGTTATTGCAGCAGATGTGTGCTGCTCTAGTGAGCCCTCAGCAGTGAGCAGACCTTGCAGGGACCGCTCAGAGAGGAAGAGCAGATCTGATCTCAGCGCCTCTATTTTAGGGTGATTGTTATGGAGGGGTTTTCCTCGGCTTAGGAGGAGGCCAGGTGGGCCATTGTGTCCAAACACAGAGCCTGATGGGAAGGACTGGGCCACGACACCCTGCTTCCTCGCCTTACAGTATGATTGCGTCCGACAGAACACACTGACACATACCGGATCACACACACCTCGATATCAAAATATAAACGAAAATAATATCAAAATATCTTCATGGAACATGATCTGTTACTCCTACAGTGTATTGTTGTGTATTTCTCCAGACACGCTTGTGCTGCTGAAGGACGTGTTGAGCGACAGCACACACAGCGTTACACACACGACAAACACGAGGACAATCCAGTTGATTACCACAGTTCACCGCTCAATAATGTCATGGGTCACCAACCACGAAAGATTGTCAGAAAGAAAGCTAACGAGTCCATTAGAGAAGACGAGCAGGACATGGTTCACCGACACACATCTCAGAGAAGACTGGCAGAAACCTGAAGATCTTCTCAGCATCCCAGCAAAATAAAAGTTTGGTTTAACTTGAAGAAGCCGTGACAGAATGTGACTTAATGTAGTAATACAAAATAAAATAATGAATAATGAATATTTATAATTCAGGAAACTTTATGAAAACCTGAATTTAAAAAATAAAATAAAGGAGAAAAAAAGTATTAATTAAATAGCCTGCCTATTTAACTCCGCTTTGGGGTGAATAACACTTAATTTAACCATTAAGATAGGACTGAGGCCTTGACTCTGCCGCTGGCGCTGTGATGCTCATCTCTCCAGACCCCAATGACACTCATCTGACACACATCTGCACTCATGATACACACACAGTACAGACACACACTCGGAGAGCCCAGAGTAATACACCCCGCGTCACACACACCGTCCGTTAACCTCACATCAAACAGAACTGAGCTGCTGGCCAGATGGACCTTCAAATATACTGGAGGAAGCCCTGATCCACACACACACACACACTCTCTCTCCTGTGTTTACAACCACACAACAATAAACTCACAGATTCACCAGATCTGATCACATGCTACTGATGGACTCACAACAGCCTCCAGCCTTTACAGAGCGCTTCCTGTTTAAACACTCATACTGAAGACACTGCTGAACTCACTGAGATACGTCCTGCTTGACAATCCCATAAACCCCAGTGAGAAATACCACAGCAACATCAGGCATTCCCGGTGACCTCTGACCTTCACTGAGAACCCCCCGAGGTCACACGCAGCAGCCTGACTGAAAACTACTCAATTTCTTATCAAACCCTGTGAAATTAGGCTAGATGTTCTCTACAAGTAGGAGTCTCTCTGAGATTTGAACGAACATTTCAGTAATTAACAACACATGTAAGTACAGGATCACATGACACGCAGCTAAACAAGTGAAATATTTCATATCGTTTTTATTTCATTTTTAACCCATTATTAGCTTCACCTTGCTCTACACTAAGCTGTTTTCTACATGAAGGTGGGCCCCATCTGATCACATGACCACTGGAAACAAACTTATTTAGAATTATTTCTTATAATGAAACGTATCACAACACATCATGTTATTGATGTTAAAAAAACACACAGCTGGGATTGGCCACCGTGAAAGCTCATTTGCATACGGCTCTAGTTCCAAAATGAATCATTAAAGTTCAACAATAAAACACTACAGCTCTACAACAAATCACTGCAGTTCTAAACGAATCACGATAGCTCCAGAATGAATCACTGCAGCTGTAATGAGTAAAATGTGATTGGCCCGTGCGGTTATAAACACATCACATTATGATAACTGGATCACACCGGAGTGTGTTTGTACAGCAGAATAATCCAGCGATGAATAATACAGGCGGCTCCAGCGGGGCCCCGAGCACGAGTGTCCCCTGAGAACAAAGACAGACAACAACTGTCCTGAAGTGTGCGGGGGTTCCTCCGTCCTAAAACACACCCTGCTGCTTTCACAGAAAACACAGCACCAGCTCAGCAGGACGACACACACTGCCCCGAGACGAAGACATGCAGAGAGAGACAGATAAAGGCAGAGAGAGAAAGCAGGAGGAATTTGCTTGATGCAGCACAGATGAACAACACACACTTTGGAGAGAGAGAGAGAGAGAGAGAGAGAGAGAGAGAGAGAGAGAGAGAGAGAGAGATAAGAACGACAGACTGCTTTACTACAGCACTAATCTTATCAGTGTGCATGACTGACCCACACTACAGTACAAACCCTGAACACCCGCCCCACACACACACACAGCACAAAGACCATGATCTACAGGTCACCTGACATCAGACGGTGTGTGTGTGTGTGTGTGTGTGTGAGACGGCCGGCGCTCAGAGCTCTGGGCTTGATTTGAAGGCAGCGCAGCTCGGCTGGTTTTAATTCAATCAAACATGCTCCTTTTGGGAGCGCTGCATGGAAACTCCGGCACGTAATGTGACCCATTTAAAGCCCTTAAACAGAACCGGCCACATCCAGATCCCCGTCGCTCTCGACCAAAACTACACATCCACGCCATCAGAGACTCGGCTTCTAATGCTGATGAGCGCGGGGTCTGCTTGACCTCTGACCTCCAGCACACATTCAATTAGCATCTTAACACTGTGTTTGTCTCGGGTTTCTTATGCACACACACACTCTGGCTCGAGTTACTGTAAAATACCACACAATACACAGCACTCAATCACTACACAAGTATTATTTTTTCCTGCATTTGATAAATTAACTGAGTTTATTGTAAAAGAAATGACTACAGTTGCAGATCTTAAATGAATCACTGCAGTTAAAAAATGAATCACTTCAAAGATTAATCACTATAGACACAAAACAATGTCTGTAGATCTAAAAGGAGTCATAGTTCAGAGATGGATCAAAAGGTCCTAAAAGGAATCAAAGATCAGAAATCATTATAGATTGAAAATGAATCACTGCTGTTAAAAAAGTGAATCATTATACATACAAATCCCTGTAGTTCCAAAACGAATCATAGTTCAGAAACGAATGAACACAGTCCTGAAGTGATTCATTATAGATCAAAAAATAAATCACTCTCTCTCAGGTCTAAAACGAATTGTTAAAGCTAAAGTTAATCCGTTACTGTACTTCTGAAACGTCTAAAAAGTCACTGTCAGTGTGTTTTTACGAGACTTTGGTCATGATGTGTCTGCTAGCGTGTCTCAGGATGGTTTGAAATGCCATCTATGTAGTCAGCTCTGGACACACTCAGATCAGGAATCAGAGAGGAATTATGGCCGCAGACAGACGGTCAGGACTGAGATGTAAACAGTGTTTACCTGACGGCCCACAAACAGCACTCCCTCTGCTTCTGAGCGGAGGACAGCGTCTCTGAGCTGGCAGTGCTTCAGAGGGACGTGTGTGTTTTCTCTTGGCTTGAGCGGCCTGTAATGAGGCGGCTGTGTTTTTATGGTCGGCAGGACCGTCCACGCTCTTATTCTTAGCTTCCATAAAGTGAACGTTTGCTGATGATCGAGAGCAGCCTGGTAAACCAGCTCGCCTCAAACAGAGCTTAAAGGGCCAGCCCCGGAAAAAAGACATCACACTGAGCCCAGATCACTCTCTGACTGAGGCCCAAGGCATTATGGGATGCAGCTGGGTCCCACACCGAAACAAATGCTTGACTGTTGGAGTATTACAGGGGGAAAATTATATGCACTATTGCATTTAATTCAATTTGTTAATTGTAATTTTTTTGTGTGAATGTAAAAGCTTTTCAGTTTAGTCCTTTAGGCAGGGATATTATAACAATATTCCACTTTAGATGTTTTTAAACGATTAAAAATCTACCATTAAATTGTGTAATGCACAGTGGAGATTTAATTTCTGTTTAAAGCAATGTAGATCTGACAGATTTGTACTTAAATTGGGCTAAATGCACAAATATAATTTATCATCAGTTATCTGCCGGATAATAACAGAACTAAAACAATGCAGATGTGTCGTTACAAACACATTATAGAAAACTCATAACATCTCATCCACATTTCCACCGTTTCTCGGAGCAAGACGATGGAGGAAAGACTCCTGTACGGTTGTACACTGTTATACCACGGTATCCACACGAGGCACGTACATCGTATCTTTGTTTCGTTATTAAACTGCGAGATTATTTCACGAGTCCACACAATGTCGGTGCGATTAAGTGTTTCTGAATGAAATCAAGCAAATAAAGGGATCTGCTGCAGTCTGAATGAAGGAGAAAAACACTTTTAACAGAAGAACAAATGAAGAGCGAGCACCGGCATCAGCCGTTAAACTCACGTTAAAACAAATACAGACGCGTTCAGGCGAGAGAAAGAGAGAGAAAGAAGGAACTCGTCGTTTCTCCTGCCACGACCTTCCGCTCCGCTCCGAACCCCGCGACAATAAAAGAGCCAGAACCGGTTCAACGAAGTCCAACCTCGAGCTGCTCTAAACACGGTTAATCTGATGTGTTTCCGTTAATCTGAGGTAAAAGTGAGGTGAAAGTGGGGTAAACGCAGAAATCTGAGGTAAATGTGGGAGAACGACAGCTACTCACCCTCGCGCGCTCCTCAACCGGACGCTCCCGCGAAAGAAAGTCGGTGATTTCAAACATCAGAGAGAGAAGGATTCCGTTAGACCGACCTCACACTCATTCACCGACTGACTCTCTCTCTCTCTCTCTCTCTCTCTCTCTCTCTCGCGCGCGCCCCACCGTCACCAAGGCAACACACCGGCGCTCTTAAAAGCGGCTGATTCTGATGAACTCTGACCCTGCAGCACTAAACCAGTCGTAAGGGTCACGGTTTTGAGATGAGATTTATACAGCGTCCGAAATAAACTGAATAAATCATCTCCCCACTGATGTCCGGTGTGTTAGGAGAGGACAGTATCTGAACATCTGAATCTGAGGGAGAACAAATATCTAAATATTGAGAAAATCTCCTTTAAAGTTGTTCAAATGAAGTTCTTATGCATATTACTAATCAGAAATGGAGTTTTGATTTATTTGCAGTAGGAGATGTATTAAATAACTTCATAGAACATATCCTAATGATTTCTGTTTTGGTATAAAAGGAAAATAATAACTGTGTCTCGTACAGCATTGTGTGTTTCTGCGGCTGACTCTGTGCTCCAGGGTCACTTCGAGCAATGTTTCAGACTATGCCTGCAATCTTTTCTAACAGAAGCACTAAGCAACATATTTAGCCATTTTAAAAATGATTTGGCAGCCTTTTAGCAACTATATAAATAATAGTAGTGTGTGAACAGTAGATTTATAGAGATATTGCCTCTTTCGGTAAATCCGTGTGCATATTTAAAGATGAATTCCAGAACACGTTAGCTCTTTAAATTTTCTCCTGAAGTTCACGATCATCTGCACAGTTTTGAGATACAATAACACTTTGAGATAAAAAGTCACAAGGACATTTTTTTCTTCTCGTTTTGGAAACACTCTCAAGGACACAAAGGGCTTGTTTTCTGTGTGTGTGTGTTATAATAGCACACATTCTTCAGATCATCTCACACACAGCTGAAGAAATAAGAGTGTATGAAGATCCCAGTCTCAGCTGTGTCTCAGCGTTTCTCCTCACGTTCCTCAGACGTCTGGAGGAGATGCGTGTGACATCACGAGAGACTTCAGTGAAAGCCGGTTTCATCTCGCTGCTTTCCAGGAGAACAGCTGAGATCCTTCAGCGTCTCTGTTGTTATCAGACATGAAGCTTAATGAGGTTCATCCAGGAAGAGGAGATGTTCTGGAGAACGCTGGTGGAAAACAATCCCAGCGATCCGTCAGGAAACCTCGGGTTCTCCAGCGTAAATATATTAATATAGCATTTGTGTGCAATGCATCTCTTCTCCCACCTCAGGTTACTCAGAAAAGTTTCGCATTAGTTCTCTTCTCGACCACGAAGCACTGAAAAGCCCCAGAGCTCAGAGCACCCACACATCTCTCAGAAGACAATGAACGAGGTGAAGAGGATCTGCTCCAGATTCACCCTGTTTACCACAGTGCAGGCTGTTCTGAGAGCAGATGGACGGGTGAGAGGAGACAGAGAGAGATCTGCAGCTGACGTCAGATCAAAGGTCACGTCCACGATAGCTGCAGGACACTGGAGTTGTGACACACACAGATCCAGCGGTCAGGAGTCACCTGACCTCCATCTCGCCCTGCACTTCTCCTGCTGTGACACAGAACAATCACGACAGAATCAAGAATTCTGATATCAGTTATACTGAATGTAAAATTAGGCAGTACAGTGATGATCAAATCAACTTTTATTATCAAATTGTATTATTCTGATGAGTTCCTATATTAATATAACATTATTAATAATTATTATTATTGACATCAAATAAAAATAGGAATGTGTGGTTAAATTATGAAATCATTCATTTCAACTCTGAGTGGGACTTCAGGCAAATACGTTCCTCTGAATCTAATGCTGAGGCAGTGTGTGTGTGTGTGAGAGAGAGAGCTTAGCTGCAGTTCTGGTGATTACTGCTTAGAGATCTCAACCAAACTAACTCATGTTTGACTGTCTGAGGCTGACAGCCCTGGAAACCACACACACACACACACACACACACACACACACACATCAGTTCATGTTCTTGTGTAAGGAGACACACAAGCACCTCCTGCTCTTTCCCAGAGTGCTTCAGTCTAATCACACTAAATTAGCACCTTCATCTGAATCTGCTCTATTTCTAGCTGCAACAAAACCCACCAAACCCTCCTGACCTGACCTCTGATGCGGGTCACCCGTGAGAAGCTTCCAGTTCTTGTAGCGGATGGCGGCGTGAACCGAGATGTTAAACTGAAGTGAAACCAGATTCTGGTCTGGTGTGAAGCGCTCTGTGATCACTCTCAGGATTTCATTTAATGCAGAAACAAAACAACAGCCCAGGTTTAAAAAGATCTTTGTACACTAATTTTGCACTTAATATACTAAAATTGATTGCTCCTAAGATCTTTTAAGTGTGTGTACTCATCTGTGCTGTTCCTGGACACCAGCAGTATGAGCTGAAACACACTTTTTAACATTTTATCTCTGCATTTAAAACAAGATTCTTTTTATTCTGAGAGCACTCACAGATCGTAGCTCTTGTTTTAAACATTAAGGCTCAGGAAGAAACAGAGGTGCTGAACTTCTGCTCCAGCCAATCACAGAGCCCCATTCCACAGGCACAGAAAGTGCAGAGGAGGAGGAGGGTCTGATTACAGGAAGTGAGCTGCAGTTCTGTGCCGACTCTGGAAAAGTCTGTCTCCTCCTCTCTAATGGCTTTTCAATCTGTTCTCCGTCTCCGAAGCACAAACACACTTCAGATCCTGAGAGGAGTGATGTCACTTCACATGCTGAGAATATCCTCACCGTCAGGTCATCAGAGATCAGGAGTGTGTCTTCATCAGATCTGGAGAAATGTGTCTCAGTAATGGAAGTGAATGGGTGCCGTCAGAATGAGAGTCTGATAAAAACATCAGAATAACCCCCAGCGCTCCAGTCCATCAGTGAACATCTGGAGAAGATCAAACTAATCCAGCGTTAAGATGATGTCTGTAAAAACTCTTCCTCATCTCACTGAGACATATTACTGGAGATATAGAGCAACTGCTGATATTGAGATCTTCTTGTGTCAGGATGTCTGTTATAAAGAAAATCTTATTGAATTATATTTTTTTATCTCATTTTTTGGCCAGGGTCGAAAACAATAACTCGTGTTTTACACTAGCTTTGAGTTCTGAAACCTGCAGTGTGTTTTTATTATAAATCAACATTTTTTGATGACGTTTCATCATGTAAACACTCTCTCACACACACACACACACACACACTCTCTCACAGAGACACAGACACAGAATCAAGTAGAATTTAAAACATTCATAAACATCATGGTTGTTCATAAAGCGCTCAGACGCCTCTCTTCAGCTCGCCCTGGTCACTGCCAGGGGCCCCAGGCTCCAGTGTCTTTGGGGTCACAGCGGGGGTCGTCGGGGGGGAAGATGACGGGCACAGACTGCTTCTGGTACTGCTGCAGGCGTCTCAGCAGGAAGGACACCACCTCTGGACGCTGATGAGACACCTCCTGACGCTCCTCGGGATCCTTCTCCACATCAAACAGCATCACCTGCTTCAGCGGCTCCGGGGCCTGCAGCGCTCGGGCCCCAGGGACCGGGAACCACAGAGGACAACCTGACAGAGAGCAGGAGCTGGCGTCACATGATCGCACACAAAGCAAAAAACGGCCACCTCCACGCAGAAGGTGCACCTGCAGCTGAATGAAGGACAGGTTCTTTACCTGGGTCACCCGTGAGAAGCTTCCAGTTCTTGTAGCGGATGGCGGCGTGAACCGAGATGTTAAACTGCGAGCGAGGCCCGAGAGCAGCGGGCCGAGACGATCGAAAAGACTCCTCCAGAAACTCTCCAGGACCTGAAGGAGACACAGAGGAACTGAAGTGAAACCAGATTCTGGTCTGGTGTGAAGCGCTCTGTGATCACTCACGGGGCGGATCTACTCATTATTGGATGTGAAGATAGCTCCAGAGTTTCGACGTGTTTTATGTACATCTTATAATCAGATTTCCCCGAGATACAAGTGTCCGTGCTTCATGTGCACCTCGTTTATAAAGTATTTTAGGGGACCTACCTTTGCCTAATGGATAAGTCGGCCCCTGCTCACATGGAGAAGTGTCCACAAACAGAGGATCAATGTTGTGCAGGAGCTCGACCCGAGGAGACGCCTTACCATGACTGAAACACACACACACACACACACACCATGCTGTACTAGTCTCGTGAGTCATCAGCAGCACAGGTGTATTCATCAGATTACGTGTAAATCTCACTTTCCAAGTCATGGTCACTGAATTCATATTTTAAGAGAACTCTCTTTTAATCGTCGATTAGCCAATTATACACACTTTTGTCTTATCGGGGAATTGTGAGCATGCCATATTCCAAAATGTGCAAAACAATAGGTGTCTGGAAACAGGGCTACTGTGTGAATGAAACCTGATGATGATGATGATGATGATGAAGAGCAGCTCTCACCTGATAGCGGGCCACACGTTGAACCCGTCCAGAGGTTTGGTTCCGTTGGTCGACGCCCCGGCCAGGCCCACGATCGTAGGCAGCCAATCAGAGACGTGGATGAGCTCTCGACTGACAGCTCCTGGCTGCTCTATCAGAGGCCCGCTCACGAAGGCCACGCCCCTGACTCCGCCCTCCCACAGCGTCCACTTCCTGCCACGCAGAGGCCAGTTATTTCCTCCCCACAGCGTCTGACCGCCGTTATCTGAGGAAACAGCACCACCTTGTGAGCGATCGGCTCAGACGGGCTTGATGACCCTCAGGTTAACACTAGTACAGAGTTTGAGAAGAGCTGGATTTTGAACTTTTCAACGTGTATATAGTTAGAAAAGATTTCTATTTAAAATACATGCTCTTCTTTTTAGCGTTTTATTTATTACATAATCCTAAAAAAGACATCGCAGTTTCCAGCACTGACAGTAAATCAGGATGTGATGATGATTTCTGAAGATCATGTGACTGGAGGAATGATGCTGAACATCACAGAGATATTTTACATCGCAATAATATTTCACATTTATTACATTTTTACTGTATTTTTGATCAAATAAAGGCAGCCTTTATCTTAAAAAACATTCGATCTGAATCTGTTTCTAGACTTTGACTGGTAGTGTACTCATGTATAGTTTTTGACGCTGGAAATGATGCCTGCATTCCTCCGAGGGTTAAACGAGTTGACATTTTTTGGCTGCTGTTGGCAAATATCGGACACACTTCAGGTTTGGACATCTTTGTCCTGTGGGCTCATTCTCTTTGACTGTGTTTAGATGCGGTTTCCTGTAATCAGGTTCTCTCAGCAGGGAAACTGGCGGATTTGTACGACTGTGTATAGTCATCAATATGTAGTGCTAAGGAGGTTCTTATCAACACTAGTTGTCATGGGAATTAAATTCTATGGCACTCTCTTGTTTTTCTTGGAGTGGGCGGAGTTTGGAGTCTTTATTCAGCTCTCCAGTCAATGTGCCTTGATTTCAGAATCAGTTTCAGTATCTGTACCATAAAACACCACAGAAGAATCAGATGTTTGCAGTGCATGCAACAGCTAACATTTCATTTGGCTCCAATCTAAGGCTGTCATTCACGGAAGAGCACATTCAGACACAGACGTCACTGAGAACTGATTGCAGGTGTCAGTACCTGTTGAGAAGATGAAGACAGTGTTGTCCCAGAGACCTGAGTCCTGCAGCGCTTGGCTGATGTTCCCCACCGCCTCGTCCATGGCTGACACCATCCCCGCGTACCTCCGCCGATGCTCGTCCTTGATGAAGGAGTAGGGGGCGATGTAGCGCTCGGGGACCTGCAGGGGGGCGTGAACCGCCTGCAGCGCCACGTATAGAAACAAGGGCTACAAGACCAGAGAAACCAGCAGAGACCATCAGAAACCAGCAGAGAACATGCCTTCATCAAATTAAAATGCTGCCATGGCAACTAGCCAAGTTAATATGTAAGGTCCGAGTAAAAAGATAATAAAATAATAATTTTTCTTCTGCTCAGATGCCGATAGGAGTCAGAAAACAGTGTGTTAGTGTTGGTGTGTATCAGACGAGTGTGTGTACTTTCTCCGGAGTGTGTCGTGTGATGATGTCCGTGGCTCTCTGTGTGAAGAGTTCAGTAGAGTAGAGTCCAGTGTAGTTATCAGCCACGTCCTCACCGGCCCGCAGGTCCAGAGCACAGCGCGTCACGTTCAGAGGAGCGATAAAACTACATCTTTGATGAGTGAAGTAATCCTCTGAACCTGTCAGGTATCCTGCACACACACACACACACACTCATGTGTTCTGGGGTGTCTCTCTCTCTTCATAGGTGTAATGGTGTTTGTACTGTAC
>JAUYWG010000059.1:331147-361579 GCA_034779775.1 Enteromius afrohamiltoni
AGGAGAAACCTTCCATTGATTTACTTTTTTGTTTTTTTAAGCAGGACACTCTAATAAACCATCTTCTGCTTCTGTTAGGTGTTGATAATCTTTATGGATTTAATCTTGCTTCCCGGGACAATGAGGAAGGCTGGTTTTCCAGATCCGCTGTGCTCTTAATTGTCTCCGTCATAAAGAAACACAGGAAGCTGAATTGGATTCAGATTGAATGTGGACGCAGATTGAACTGTAGAAGGGGACCGGGAGAGAATGCATTGTGGGTCGGTGCTGTATAAATGGAGGACCAATCAGAGCTCCCCGCGGACGGGGCCGTTTCTGGCAGCGCTTGAATAAATCTGGCTCATGGAAGCTTCTCAATGGTCTGATTGGGTCCGGTGCCAAACGTGATGATGTATTCTGCTTAGATAAAGTGCGGCTGAATGTTAATCAGATATTTGCTCCCCTCGCTCCCCGGATCAGAGGAAAACATTCATTTTTGCTTTTCTTCTGGAAACAAAGAAAAACTGGGTCTTTTATGAAGTTGTATATTTCTAAACTCACTGCTGCAGCGTATGTACGAGACAATGTACAGTCAGTCCGTCGTCACTGAATAAACTCAGGACAGTAGTTTCAAACATGATTCTTCTGTCATCGTCTGAATCATCTGCCTCCAATCGTTCCAAACATAAATAACTGCCTTTGTTGACAAAAAGCTATTCTGAGGAATATTGGGGTCCGAACAACATTGACTTTTATTATATGGATTTTAATTTCATTTATACACAAAAAAAAAATTGTATATATAGAGAGAGAGGGAGAATTTGTTTTAACAACATTTTCAATTTCAGCCAATTTAATTTTTAATTTAACACATTCCCTTTTTTGTTTTGTTTTATTTTTTATATATTTTCTATTTTAAGGTTTTTAATCATTTAACTTATTTTCTTATTTCATTTTTTTAAATATATTTCTATTTATTTTTTATTTATTTTAATTTAGGTATTTTTTCTTCCTTTTTTTACATTTAGCTTTAATTTATTTCAGTTTCTTTTAAGTAATTAATTATTTATTTACATAACTTAATTGGATACCAAAGCAACATTTCAATTTTTTGTTTACATTAACTTTTTCCATTTGATTATAATTATTATAAGTATACAATAACTATATAAAATGTATATAAAATTATATTATTATTAAAAAAAGTAATATTCTTTTAAATATTAAAAATCTGTTGATATTACTTCATGTTTTTTCTTTTTTTTAATTTAATATTGTAAAATAGTATGCAATTCATTGAAGTACTGTTTTTCTACGAAGTTTCCTACGAATATAGCCTATAATGTGGATATGGTGTGAAATAATAAATACAAAAATCAATTTTAGTGTCAAAAAGTGTCTCAGAACTCTGCAAAGGAGTTGAAAAATGTTCTAATGCTTCATTTTAACGTCAAATAACTACACAAGCATGACAAATTTCCTACAAATATAGCCTATAATGTTAATACAGTGTGAAATATAATAATAATATTACACCCACACCTCATTTTAATTAACAGCAACTTCTTTTTTAACAGTTTTAGCTAACTACAGCGACCTTAATGTTTTGGGGGTGGGGTTACATTTCAGAACAAGAGCACAATGATTCATATCTTTTTATTATATTAATATATCTGCAGTCACCATCCAATCAGAGAGTTATAATGTATAGTTACTATTCAAAGTGACAGGTAAAGTTAAACTTTAATATTATTAAACCCGTTTGGCTCAGGTAAAGCTTAGCATCTGTTTAAATCAATCAGCTTCACGAGCTCAAAAGCAGCGGGATCCTCGCGCCTCTAATAAAATATTAGCAATAATCCGCCAGACAGATATTCAACAAAATCAAGCTCGCAGACTCACAGTGTTAAAAGAATCACGGTAAGCTCTTTAACGAGCTGTAACGAGTGTAGTGTCCTCTCTGCGTGCGACTGAGATCCCAGAATCCTTTGTAAAATGCCCCCTGCAGACGTCTACCCATAACGCACCACACTGATACCCCTGTGTGCTGGCGTCTGTGCCTGCCGACGGATGCCATGCCAATTTCCGGTGTCACGTAAACGCTTTGTGCTCTTTTTTTCCCCCTCGCACGCTTTTAAATATTTGGACGCCTTTAGGGAGGATGCATTATTCATTCAAAATTACATTTCATTTGCAACGAGAGAGAAAAAAGAAAGAAACCTGTAAAGCAAAGGGGGAAATCTTATCAAATCAATTCGATTCCTGCCCTTAAACGAGCACACAGAGGTCTGGCATCATATCAGAGTCAGATCTCCTGTTTCATCGCTCGTTCAGCAGAGAGAAAACCAGGGAAAGAGTGAATGAAGGTTATCTGTACTGAGTTATACTAACAACTGTATTAACTGAGATTTATAAATGCTATAAAAACACACAATAGCTAATGCATTGACTAAACCTTATTATTAAATGTTACTGACAAAAATGAAAGCAGGTTAGACAAACAGAAAAAAAAGAAATCCTCATGCACATAGAATTTCTATTTAACATTTAACATTCTAATTTAAAAAGTGATTTTCACTAGTTTTTTAATACTCTGTCTTCCAAAAATCCATTTATCACAATTATACAAATTAATTTTCCTTTGGAGACATAATATATACACACATATACATATATATTTATTTATATATTTATTATTATTATTATTATTTTTATTACTCAAAACAAAAAAAAATGTAACAATAGCAATTACATACATACTTTTACACACAGAAAGTGCATTTTCATGGGTTTGAATAATAAATTAATAAAATCAACAAAAACAAAAAATGTAAACGATTTAACAAAAGTAAAGAAGAAGGGGGAAAAAATCTTGATTTTCAGAAGTCAGCAAATCTGCGAATGTAGCATAATCTTTCATATTTTTTATCTTTAATATTTAAGCTTTATATTGAGTAGAACTACACAAAACGTTTTCATTACGTTTTATAGTTACCCCAAAATCAGTTATTATGTCTGTCAGGGGAAATATTACCACTAAAACCCCACACTCGCGGACATCAATCACTTTAATAAATACTTGCTAAAAAATAAAAGCCATTATTACTTTATGATCCATGTGTTTACAGATCCACATCAATTGAAATTGATGTCTATCAACAAACAACATGCACAGGACTCTGTAGTATTAATGATAAGTAGAGGTCGTTTAATATATTCAATTTTACTCTGATTTACCAAAACTTACCTTACCTTACCTGAATTATATAATTATGCAAAAAGTTTGCCATATGTTTTCCAAGTGAAATTTACAGCGTTTACAACAAGGAGAAAATGTCAGCCTCAAACACGTAACGTGCATTATTATAAGAATGCTTCCCTCTGCATCTGACAGGTGATTTTTACTTCTCGGTAGTTTAAAACCAATCAAGGTTCGATCAAATGTTACATTTTGAAATAAAAGATACATTTTTTCATGATTTATATTTAATTACCCCTTTGCAAATTTTCAATCTTTTACCGCAGGCCATTACAGAACAAATATGTTCCATAAAATTGATATATACTGTACAAAACTGTCTTTATAAGATCTTACTGCATTTTTTTTTACAAATGCAACCGTTTCAAAGACACAGGCAATGCACTTTCATAGATCACAAAGAAGTAAATCAGAAGTTCTCAGAAGACTGCACAGTGTGTGTGTGTGTGTGTGTGTGTGTGTGATTCTCCATCGAGTCGCTGCTAAACTCTGTGTTTCTTTGTAAGGCGAGCAGCGTTTGGATGTGAAAGTTGGAAGGCTGAATTCCTGCAGGTCTGTGGCACAGTGTTGATGTTACTGTTTATCCTATAAAACTTTGATATGACACATATAAATCATTCACTAAGGAAATGATTGCCTCAAACAGAATGCGCCGCCTTTCGCTGCATGCTGAATCATTAATGCTTTTTAAGTCATAAATTATGACATGGCAATTTCTGTGCCGCGGGGGTCCTCTTCTTCTGCGCGCGCACACACACACACACACTACAGCTGGGATGAACGGTCCTGCAAGCACGACAAAGATCTTTTTTTATTGTGACCTAAATGTCTCTCCACATGAGACAATCTTTCACTAAATCACCTTCTAGTTCTCCAGAACAGAAACACGAGGCCTGATTAAACAAATCAGAGAATATTAGATTTTGTGTAAAGATGAGCTCTGCACAGGTTTTTGCTTATATGAACATTGTTGTTTGCAACCTGTATGGCTTTCTTGACATGAGTTACAAATTAAATTGTCTGTTTCTTACATAAAACATAAGTCTTGGAATATGTTGCAGGTTTTATATGAACCCTTTTATGATACATATATGGTGTTTTTATATCTTTTGGAGCTTGAAAGCACCAGTTCCCATCGCCTTAAACATGTAGACGATCAACAAGGATTTTATTTGACTTCATCTGTGTTTGTATAAACCGTAACAGCTCCTATCCATTAGTTTGTATTTTTTTCCCCAATAAATAATATCTGTCATTATCAATATCATTTCTAAATATACATTCAGAATAGATAAATGTATATAAAAATTAAATTAAATTTAAAAAATAAATAAATATATATAAAGGTAAATAAATAAAGAAAAAAGGGCAAAAAATTAATTCAGGACTAAATTTGATAGATTTTATTGCATTTGTTTTGTCAAGTAATATAATCCTTTATTTATTTATTTTTTTATTAAGTGACAATAAGAAAAAAAATGTTTTGTAATTATTTTTAATATTTATTTTATTTCACATTTATTCATTCAGAGATTTTATGTGAACTATTAATTAAAGAATTAGCATTCAAAATGCATTTCAAATGAATGTTTTAACATTTTAAAAACCCTTTCTTGATTGTCAGGCTCCACGCTCTCATCTGAGTGTTTGGTTCAGGTGCGATGTGTCTTAAGATGCTGTAACATATGTGAAGAGAGCGCACAGAATCCATATGAAAGACACACAAAAGCTCAGCGTCGAAGCGTCTGCCATATGCCAGCGCTGACAGCCTTAATAACACACGCCGCTCATATCACAGATCTCATATCCACTAGTTTAAAATGACACCTCCTGTCCTCTTCCACTTCACTAGACACAAGCAACACGTGACCCAGTTCACTGCAGACGTCACCAGAACAGATTTCAAAGCACAGCTGACCACTGAAGATGACACACATTATTGAAAGAACGGATAAATAAATGACAAATACACTGACTGAAAGATAAACAGACACCAACCGATGATCCACACAAAGAAAACTGATAACAAACGAACCATAGGATGTCTGCACGACAGTGTAAACGTGAAAAGAAATGACATTTTATATACATTATTTTAAACCCTCATGCAAAGTGCAGAAATCAAAATGTGATTTTCACTTTTCCACATATTTTAGTACATCTGGCGGTTTCACTACAGCAGATTTGAGACAAAACAGAAGGAATAAATGGAAGGAGAAATTCATGAAAACGAGTGAGATCATGATTAAAAAAGGTCAGACGTTTTGCTAAATTTCTTAGAAAACAACACTTTAAAGCTTAATTTAGCATCTCAAGTGACTGTGTATTTATTTATGCTTGTTAAGATATCTGTACAGAAAAAAAAAGACAAGAACATTGAGGAAGATATTAATTTTTTTGCAATGGATTTGCATTTTTTTGGCCGCATGTAACACCTGCAGAAACACTAGAATTTTCCCAAATGGTGTATAACTCCAGTTATAATGCTTAGTTCTGGCATTAGTATCAATTTGATGTAGTATATATATTTATGCATTATAACAGCATTATCAATGATTTGAGCTCATAAGATCCTAGCCAATCACAAGCCATCTTCAGATTTTCCCAAAATGCATTGCACTTCACTTCACACACCACATAAATACATCGAGGGAGCAGCTCATCAGATCAAATGCATCTCCTGTGATCAAAGAAAAAAAAAGAAACGTGCTTGTTTTTCTGTGAATATAAATACAAACAGAGTTTACGTTACATTAGCACCCCCGTCACGCACACGCAAAACAAAGAAATGAGAGAAATGTGCAAACGTACATGATAAAAGCATGCTGTCAGACATCTGGCTTTCTGCAAAACTTCTGCTTGGCATGATGATGGCGTGTTTGTGGGGTCAGGCAGAGACGCGGGACACGCGACCCCGTTAGAGCGAGATCAGTGGACGCGGGTGAAATGAGCGGTCACCTGCTGCGAGCCGTAATGAGCACCTGAGACTCACCGAGAGCATCCGGAGCGTTCCAGCAGAAATCAGGAGCGCTGACCTGACGGACTGACAGCTGAATCACAGCGGCCTGTGAAAGTGCATCGACAGAGACGTCACGGACTGCTCTGAGAGTATAATGTGTATTTGACATGAATGCATTACATTTAAAAGTAGTTCAGCACACAGTACTCGATCACATTCGTTTGTATTTATCATACATGTTTATCTGCTATGATCAATTTGTCTTTTTCTAAATATAAACACTCACTGGAAATAAATAAAACATAGTCTAAAAAAAAAAACAGCAAGCAATAGATAAATGAGGTAATGTTATAAGGACTACATTTAATTTCATGCATTTGGACTAAATTTAAATTGAATGCATTTATTTTCCCAAATTATTAATGCATAAAATCCTTCCTGACCCATTATTTAAGCACACTGCCAAAGTTTGAGACATATATACCCCAAAAAACGATGAAATATTCAGTATACATAGCTCGTTGCATTATAAAGCACGGTGAAAGCTATAAAATAAATGAAAAAAATACTGCACACCACAATGAAATGCATTCAACTTTTCCATTACAGACAAGCTAAGAATATCTGTCCATATTTTAATATCTTCTAGACTGCCAAAGGTTAAGACATTTTTCCAATAAAATAAAAATGCATTCCACACTGCAGTGCATTTCCGATTTTAGCACTTTCTCCTATTAACTCATCATTTGACTAGACGGCAAAAGATTTGGCAAATCCAAAATACATTGCTCACTGCATTACACAATCAGTGCGAAGAGGTCATGATGTGACCAGTTTAAAATTATTATCTTGATGCACATTTAAAAATAGTGCATACACTGCAAATTCCACCACGCAATGCATTCAATTTTATTATTTACAAACTAATATCAGTTACATTTTTTAATATATTTCTCATCAACTCCTTATTTGGTCAGGCGGCCAAAGGTTTAGTTGCACGGTTTAAAATCATAATAAGGCATAATGCCTTGTTTATAAACAGAGAGATTGATCAGTATGCAGTGCAGTAGTATGCAGTACTCCAGCAGTGCTGGTTGAGAGCAGAACACACAGGCCTAACTGGCACAGCTCGCTCCAGTATTCCAGCTCATGCGGGGGCACGCGGTCTGATGTCTGGTGGAATGATGCCAGATGACTCCGGGGCATCGGGGGGAGGAGGGTTGTGAAAGGAGAGCGACTCTGTGCCAGGATCAGCCTGTTCTCTGGGCAACAAAAGGCGGCACACATTCAGCTAGTGCTGTGCCAAACGTAGGCCAGCGTCAGTGCCATCGAGGAGGAACTCGAGGGGAGGTGGTGTTTCTGAACAATGTGCCAGGCTGAGAGACGGCAGCCAACCAGAGATCAGCGCCTGACAGAAACATGGACACACCACGGCACAGAGAGATGGAGGCTCATGTCTGCCATGTATTTTTAAGTGATGAATGGACGGGAGACGTGTAGAGACTCTCTCCTGACACGGCAAGATGGTGTGTTGAAAGACGAGGTCAGGAAACGAGAGAAAGTAACACGACGATATAAATACTAGGGCTGCAAAACCACTAATCTCGATTGATCCCATGTGCAAAAATAAAAGTTTGTATTTATATACTACTGTATGTGTGTGTACTTATTGTTTATAAAAACACCCATGCATGTATTAATGTGTATATATGTGCATGTATATATAATAAATATATACAGTACACACAAATAACTTTATTTGAATGCGATTAATCGTTTTGCAGCCCTATTAATTTCCCGTTTGGAAATTTCACTTGGGCTCATCAGCAACCACCTAACAACGCTTCACAGACCTTTCAAGAAACATAGCAACTGCATAGCAATGCCCTGGCACCCATCCAAAACCCATAAGCGACTAGCAAACTGCACTGAAATCCACTCAGAACGCCACTGCAACTTGGCAAAGCGCTGAAACCACTCAAAACACCATGGCAACGCCCCTCAGAACGCCATAGCAACGCCCTAAAACCATTTAAAACATCACAGCAGTGGTTTAACAACGCGCTAAAATGTCAACATTCAGTCGAAACACCATAGAAACCGTTTAAGGAAACCACGCAGACTGTTTAGAGATTAATTACTCAGACTAATTACCAAATACATGGTAAATATAGATAAATCATGGTAACCTTAAATTAACATTGCTACACTGACCATTGTTTAAAGTTCCAATCGTAAGTTTTGGCGCGCTTGTGATTAACACACAGACCTGTGCGCGTGTTGCGGATGAACATTGTAGCCGGAGTTACTTCTCTGTTTTATGTCTGTGACGAATCACGCCGGTACTGTGCTGCTCCGCAGCGGTACCTACCCGAACCAGTCTACATAGTCCAAATATAAACGCTTATTTATAGGTTTCCAATTGTCCACAGATTTTCAGGACAAGCCAAAAACACTTTTTGGGAAATGGATTCAAGGTGTACTCACTTATTATATAATTTCTGTACATTTTGAAAGCCCACCTTAAGCTAGCTAGCTTTAACCATGGAATTAAAGTAAGAATGATTATACAAAATATTACTACGACCGTGGTTACTAATTACTGAAATTATTGATTTTGTTAAGGGATTTTGTGTGGCATTGGTGAAAGCACCACTCACATTTTCCTCAGAATGCCTAAAAATGTAGTTCACCACACAATTTAGATTTATATTCATGTTCTTGTCACATATAAATTAAACCTTAAGCCTAATAAACAGCTGGCCCTTGGTGGCAGTTCCACCATTTTGTTTGCCTTCAAACTAAAATTCCCGCCTGTGCCAACGACATTCTCTCGCGCAAAAATGATTGACGTTTCTGATTGGTTTAAAAGCTGCCGGCCGTTACTGCGACTTCTATTTCTGCTCTTTTTATGTGTGTCGACACAGAAATAACATTAATTCGGTATTAAGACAGACTGTGCGATTTCACACGACACCTGTTTCACTCACATATCTGTCAGCTTGCTGTGACATTTCATCCGAACTCCCAAAAACCTTTTTAAAGAAAAAAAAAAAAAAACATTTAATGTGGTTTTAAAACCGTTACCCGTTTGGTTGACTCAGTGTTCCCTACCGTCCAGATGCAGGAAGCAGCTCTGCGCTGACCGCGAACTCAGTCCTGCACTTATTATTTCATTACTGAACATGTTTCATTGCTGTCCAAAATCCAGCTAAATCGTTTAACTCCATCTCGGCTCATCTCACTGGTTTCGGGGGGGAAAAGACTCTTTTAGACAACACTGTGGAGCAAAATAGTTTCATTACAGCTCAGATGTGGCGAGGTCTGTGAACATTAACTGGCCGTCTTTAGTACATTTCTAACATACGGAGTAAGATGCTTGCCTGCTTCAATTATAGAGAATTCAAATGTAAAATTGAAGCTACATATTTACCTTGTATAACTAATTTTCCTGATAAACGTTAAACTAAAATATTAATTTGATGAGCCTATTATTTTGGTTACAATTATGAAACCTGCCGTTTTTAATAGCTTAAATAAAAACACTAAATATATTTTATTTTCGTAATGTTTTAAAGCTTTAAGGGCGTTTTAAACACAGAAATCAGAATTGCATTTAGTTGTTATTTACGCATTTTTCATAATTTTTCATCATAAAAACGCCTTAGAAATATTCACAAGCGAGCCCTAAAATGAGTATTAAAACAGAATGTGCCTGTTATTAATAAGAGGAGCATTATTGCACTGATCGTTTACTAATAACCAAATCTATTAAAAAAAAAAAATCAATGTCTTTCACATTGAACAAGAAATTATCGAACTAATTCAACAAACACGTTTTTATTTCGTTACTGGTTTGAGTTATTTTAGTGTAATAATTAACTACAAATAGAAATTAAAAAAATATATAAACACAGCCTAGTCAGATTCATTAGATATTTAATTTATCTATAAATGCTTAATAATCAATAGTCTCGCTTTCCCGAACAAAATCTTTAGCAAAAAAAACACTGGTTTAAAGCACGTTTCAAAAACCACATTCGGGCATCTGTATTTACCAAATATCACAGTTTATTATTTACTGAAAACGCAGTGTTTAAAATGTTTTTTTTTTTTTTTTTAAATGCACGAGTCTTTAATGAAAACACATCACGTTACTCAAATAATTAAAACATAATCAGTTTAGTTTTAATGATTGCAAGCCGTCGCCGTTTTGTGTTTCTTTGTTATTAACACGATTAAAACAAAGTAAAGATAATATTCCAAACACACGCGAGGGTTTTTGACCGGATCTCTCCATAAAGCGGTCAGCGTTTAATCGCAGAGCTCCTCTCGATCGCGTGGCGTCTGCTGCCCCCCAGCGGCCGGAGCAGGAACAACAGGATGCTTTTCTCAACAAAACCCAACATTACAGCCAAAAATTCATTCATTTAGCATTAAATCCAAAACATCAACAGTTCCAGAGCCGATAAACAACAGTAGCCACGTGCCTTTGAAAAAGGATCGACTTTATTTACAGGAACATTTCAGATAAAAACGACTGATCCAGGGCCTCGTTGAGACAAAGCGGTGCCTTCTCTCGCTCTCTCTGTCGTTTGAAGGCGAGCTGAGGGACGGATCCGGTGCTCGGCAGTGTCTGTGTGTGTGTGTTGGTGGTGATTTTGCCCAGTCATGTTGGCGGAGAGAGACGCCCGTGGAGAGATTGCAGCAATATGTCGTGTCGTCTTTTCCTCTTCAGTGACTTTCTCCCTTCTTACCCACAACCTGCGTTTCACACACACATTGAAAAGTGCACTACGTCATGTGGAATAACTGAATATCCAGCAGGAAACCCTGACTGAAATGAGCTTATAAGTAATTAGTGCTTTCAAACTATTAATAGCATCCAACATCAAAAGTTTTTGTTTACATAATATATATATATATATATATATATATAAATACTGTATGCACGTAAAAATGTGTTGCATTTATTTTATATATGAATATAAATGTAAATATCTTCAAACGAGCACAAACACACATGATGTAAACAAAACATTATTTTGGTAGCTTTGATTAAGCTCTAAAAGTAATGCATTACTCCCTAAAAAAAGAAATGGTGTTACTTTTCATGGAAAGTAATGTGTTACGCTACATTGCAGTTAAAACTTTTACATCTGGCCAGGGTCTGTGTGTTTGTTTTCAATACAAAAAAAGTGAAACGAACAGGAAATTGACGTCTGTTCAGCATTATTATGTCTGAATGGAATCATCGAAGGTCAGTACTAAAGACGTCGATGAATAAACTGGGATTAAATACGCTACATAAGACGAATATAATTGTTGCAAACTGTTTTTATTCATTTTGAGGATCACTGAATCTATTTTTGCAGGTAAGATGAGTCAGTACATTACTCACCCGTTTGAAGTCGTTCATGTTCGTGGCCTGCACAGGAGTCCCGATAAACGTCAAGTAGTTGACTTTTGTCGTCTCCTCGTCTCCTTGGTTTGACTTGATGAACAGCTGAACACAAAACCAGGTGGAAACGTTTCAAAGAGACTTGTGAAGGTTACAAAAGTGATATTGTATATTTATCCATTTCTTCCTTCATTTAAATTATACAGCACTTTCTGAGCCGTTTTATTTATATACGTGTTTAACTATTATTTTTTACCATTTTGGGGGGAAAAAATAAAATTTCCTGTACTTTCTGAGCTTTATATATTTATTTCTGTTTGTGTATTTATTATTCTCCCTTGAAGGACTGATGTGAGCTGCTAATGTGAAGAGCGTACACAAATAACGTAGTGTACTACGACGTACAGTCACACTGTTGACGTTCTGAAACTTGACGTATCGGAGCGGGATGAGGCCGTCGTCTTTGTAGTCCTCCTCCGACAGATCCAGAGCCTGCGTGGCTTCGCTCCTCTCAGCGTCATCGAAACCCATCGAACGAGGAAGATTAATGAAGATCTTCACACTCTTTGGGGCTTGAGCTGAGGAGAGACGACACAGAAGAGAAGAGAATCAATACAAGCACTTCTGCACCAGGTCTGGAGTGCTAAGCTTCCCTTGCCCTTCATTTAAAAAACCTATATCTAAAAATATACATATATGTTACTTATGTGTGCACACATTTAATAAAAAGTAAAAATAAATATATATATATATATATATATATAAACTATGTAGTTTTTGTAATGCGATAAGGGAATATTCCAGAAGTTTTATAAATGATACCTAGTTCTGCAGCCAGCAGCTTCAAGGAGAAGAGTTTGACGGGTTGATTGAAGGCGATTGTGATCAGAAGCTGCAAACAGTCATGAGATCATATTTACACTCGCTCTGTGTACTTGGGGAAACTCACACTGACAGTAACTGTGTGATCGGATCTTGTGTAACATCACTTTCACTTTAACATACATCAGACACGGCTCGTGTTCTTCAAGAAAATACAAGAGAAACTCAACTAAAAATTAAATTAAAACCCAAAAAGCAAATAAAAAATTACTTACAATTAAAAAAAAAAATGTATAAAAATAAAAGCTTATAAACAGCACTGCTTATAAACACTGAAGGGGGCATTTCATTAGATCATTAATTAATCCGTTAAATCAAACTGCCTTAACAATGGTAATTAATTCATAATAAATACTTCAAATAATATATATATATAATTAAATAATAATTATAATATATATAATAAAATAATAATAAATAATTCAAAATAGTATATAATAAAATACTGCTCTTAAACAAGAAGTGGTTATAAAAAATTAAATTGGTCATAAATAATAATTAGTATTATTCATTAATAATGCATACAAATAAAAAAAGATATTATTTAAATATCAATGAAATCTATAAGAGTATATGAAAACAAAATACTAAAATAGCACTGCTTCTAAACACTGAAGGGAGCATTTCATTAGACTTAAATTAAAACGTGGGAAAAAATACTGACTTAACGGTAATTAACTCATTAATAATAATAAAAAACATTTAACAAAAAATACTAAAAAACAAAAGCTAATTCTTAACCTGGCAATTGGTAAAGAATAATAATTAGTATTATTTATTAATAATGCATACAAATACAAAATCTGAAATCTATAGTAGTATATGAAAACAAAAGACTAAACTAAAGAAATACAAAAACAGCCAGTAAAGATTTCACCTGTTCATCACAGTCTGACTCCAGGTAAGACGAGTCCTTGATTAAACAGCTGTCGAAGCCACACTCGTCGCTCTCGTTGAGACATTCACATCCTGCTTTATTAACGAACGGCATCAGGTCCATCTGAACACACACAGGACACGGTTACTCTCTCTCACACACACACACACACACACACTTAATCTCACACACAGCACAGGCGTCTCCTCACGTATCCTTTGGGAATATCCGAGTCCTCGTTGCTGCCGGGATCGTTCTCCACATGCTGTTTGATCTTCTCCTCCAGGCCGGAGGCATCAGCGCCCTGATACTGGTCCACTCGCACTTTGTTCCGGAAGAACAGGAACGTCGGTGTCGCTGAGATATTATTGGCTGCAGCTGTTGCCTAAGAGACGGAAAATAAAGCATCCATTTATTTTAGTAGTAGTAGTGCTGCAGGCTTTTTTACATCAGCATGTGATCAAAATCTATAAAGTGCATGACCAATGACACACACACACACACACACATATATATACATCAAATAATGATATGTGATGCAAGTACTGATAGGTCTAGAGAGTGCTAGGTTTGGAGGGTCAAATAAATGGTCTTTGAGTTCACTTTATTAAAAAATAAAGACTTTTCTACATGCATGTAGCTCAGATCGATGAGGCCTACTGTCAGTCATATCCAAAAATAAACTGCTAAATGACTGAATTTTGTTATTTTGATAATAATATACCTTAAAAAGAGATATATAAACCATTTAAAAAGGAAAAACTAGTTAGGTAAAGATTGACATTTGTTTAGTTTTTTTCCCCTCACCTGACAGACATGCACATCGACTTCCAGAAACACAACCTGAGGATATTTGTTGCTCAACATGTTGAACGCTGGAGCTATTCTGACACAAGGACGACACCTGGACAGAGAAAAACCATCAATGGGGAACATCACAGACACACACATACAATAAAACAAGCATTTAGCCACTGGACAACACACACGCACGCACACACACACACCAAACAAAAGTGTGTAGAAATCATCTCGTAACAAACTTTCGCAATTAATTATAAAGACATGGCAAGTAACACGCTGGTTTAAATGTGACATTTGGAAGTAAAAAAACCTAAGACAGTATTTTCTAGTAAAAACTGAAAACAACACACAGACATAATTACAGTGAAAAAAACTCAGATTAAATATCTTTAACCTGTCAACAAGCAATAACAACAATGCTCAAATTAAAATAGAAATTAAATAAATATGTATAAATAACGAATAACAATGCATTGACGATTATAAATGCCTCAAATACTTCAAAAATAAAAACTACCCGAATTAAACACAAGATGCTGTGTTAACCTGCGTTAAGTCACGTGACTGTGCACCAGCATGTGCATGTGTTGTTCAATTATACTGACTTAACATTTCAGTTATCTCTATAGTAAACATTTGAAGTCACAGCTGACACCGAAACATGGGGTAAACACCGGAACCCATCAGCTGTGTGTGTGTGTGTGTGTGTTTTGCTAAGTCATGCCGGTGTTGGTTCAGTTCTCGTCTTCCGTTCAGTCCGGTTCTTTTCAGGCGGGTCTGTATGTGCTCTCAGTCCCCAGTCAGATGTGTGTGCGTCGGTGTGTTTGAGAGTGTATGTGTTTTCGGTTCCGCTGGGTTCGGCTGCAGCGGCCTCACACACACACACTCACCCGCTCATGGTGAACTTCACAACGGCCAGCCTGGATCCGGCGCCGCTCAGCTCCGCCTGGAACTCTGAGTCATTCCCGATCACCTTCACCCCGACCATGACTCAAACACACGGGAAACGAATCTCTGGTGAGCGCTACTAATCGTTTCTAATCGCTCAGATTGATCCAAAATCACTGAGAAGCACGGCGCGGCACGACGCTTCTTTCGGATCACACTTCCTGTGTGGTGATGACGAAGGTAGTGAGGCCGACCAATCACAGGCGACCCTTCCCACTTGTGATTGGTCAACCGGCCTGTTTTCGACAGAAGGGGCGGTGCCTGTAAGCCGTTCATGAGGTGTCGCAAAGCAACTGTCGTGAGGTTCAAATACCTTTAAATCGAAGCGCATTTTATGTTGACATTTTTTTATAAATCTTTGTATTTGTACCTATATGAGTATTTTATTAACCTTTTTTAATCAAAATGATTAATTTTTTTATTATTACTATGGTATGAAGGTACAACGATATTCATACTGTTGAGTAAAATGAACAGGTGCACTCAAAGTAAAAGTAAAAGTAAACAAAATAAATAAATCAAAATAAAATAGTACGTAGGATAATAAATCGCACAATCCCCCTTTCCGGAACAAATATTTTAATTTATTTATTTTTTAATTTATTTTATTTTATTTTATTTATTTTTTCTCGAAGTTGCCGTGGTAACGGGCCGATTTAACGCGAGCCAAACATGAGCAGGACCAGACCTTCAGTGGTTTTATTCCTGGTTTCATTATTAGCGCTGAACCAGACGAGCGCTGAGTACGGTGTGTTTGTGCTCTGTTAAGAATCAACTGTTAATTTGGTTGCTGGAGTTTGAACATTATATAATATAAATAGCTTAATTAGGATGATTGTGTCCTTCTCTGCTAACAGTATGCAAAAATAAAACTGACCGACGTGTTTATTTGTAATATATCCATCTGTTTGTCTGTCTCTCAGAGAAGAAAGCACACAAGAGGAGATTTGACGTGGCCTCCTTACCTAAGAAAAGTAAGGAGCTAACAAAGCTTTCTTCCTTGAAGGGAAGACAAGAGCAGGTATATTCAAAACTGAAGAATAGATCATTTCATTCACAGTCAGGAATGGTGTCAAAAAGTAAGGATAATATAAACATATATATATATATATATACTTGATAGTAAGTCAGTAATCTAAAGATGTTATACTAGTTATACTATTGTTATAATTATTTTTAATTAATGAACAATAGATAAATATAAGTACAAAATAAATAAAATGTAAACAAAAATATGATAAATATAAAAATATTTTTTTTAATATTTCAAAGTATTTTAAGTGTACGGTCTTAAATGTGTAATTTGTAATTATTAATAAAATATAATAAAAAGTAAGATTAAACTAAATATATAAATAAAATAAAATGAAAATGTTACAACAAATAATATAAAAAAAACTCTTTAATTTGGTGCTATTATTAAATATTTATGTATATTTAATTTAATACAAATTACTACAAGTAGAGTAGGAAAAACATGTAACAATGTAACAACTTCCTTCATAAAAATGCCTTGTTGAATGCACTGTTGGTGTTTTTTCAGCATTTGGATGGGGGTTTTGCTGTGCTTTTTGAAAGTACATTTTCCCTGGAAATGAGCCTGTACTGTATTGCGCTTCTTTATGCCATCTGTCAGCTGCACTGCTGCGAACGTGTAAGACTTTCCTAAAAATACACTCTTTAACTGTTTGTACTACAGACATGAATGATTCCTGTGTATCAAGCCTATTAATGAACGTATGCGTCTTTTCTATTTTTGCCAGATCTGCATATGGAGGAAGGAAAAGCTGCGGCCTGCTTACGTGGAGCTGGAGATGGTTGAGTTTTGATGAGGAAAACTCACTGATGTGATGAAGAGATTAAATACACAAAACACTTACATTCAGTACTGAATGAACACATATAACACAATAAATACTTTGATGTTTTATAGTACCTAAAGTTTTCTAATCGTGCATTTGATGTTTTATCATTACAAACACAGACTTTTATGAAACCTATGAGTTTTTAAGGAAGTATTGAATTAAGGATTTTCAATAGCAGCCTGCATGTATGTTGCTTCTATTTGTTTTATTACTTCTATTTTCCTCTTGCTCTCGTAGTTCTGATTGTTTTTGATTGTTCTTATGATAGTGAGGTTTGGACGGATACTGTCTGTGGATTTTAACTTCACAGGACAACGTTGTGAAGCGGTGCTTTTGCTTTGGTATAATAACACTTGTTGAGTTTGCACTGGTCAGAAGAAATTCAAGACGAATTCTAGATGGAAGTACAAAGTCTAAGCATTGTAAAATACATAGTTTTTTTTTATTTTTTTATAAATAATCATCACATTGTCTCCTGCTTTTTCCTCTCCTTTAGTTTCATATGTCAAAGACAATTTTGGGTACCAGACAGTTTTTTAATGGTTTTCTGCATCGGCAAAACTAACTAAATAAAAAAGGTTAACGGTTTTAAAGTTAAAAATTATTTAAGAATTAATTAAATAATCTAAAAAAAAGTTTAAAAATATACAAAAAAGGCCGAAAACAAAACAAAAAAAGTATATATATAAAGTCTGGTTTATTACGTCACGTTTTTGTGCAGAAACGCGTTTCGCGACGGACATCAGAAAGCAGCCAACTCTACTCGCTCTTATTCCAACTCCCGCCTCCCTCACCTCTCCGCAACCAATCAGCTTCCCTGAGAACAGTCATCTTGCGAACGGGCCAATCCCGGGCCGAGGCGACAGCGCAGACCGTCTCGCGCCTGCGCATGCGTCCCCGGCGCTCAGCGGCTCGTGCGCGCGTGTGTGGTGACAGGACGGGAAACGACGGAACCGTTTACCTCAAAACAACTCCAGAACCAAACCGGACTCCACTTCTCCGCGGGCTACAGAGCGTGTGATGGCGGACGAGGGCGTCGCTCAGATGTCGATCAGTGAGTTTGAGGAAGAGTATGCTGGTGGTGGTGATGAAGATGATGCTGCTGCACATCGACTGCATTGTTGCGTCAGATCACGTTGTCCTATTATTACTCTATTTACTGATCTTTACTGCATTCATACATACTTCAGGACACAACACACACTTTATCTATGCATATTATATAATATATCACCAATATGTGAATGTTTTTTTATATAAGTTAGGCCTAGATCATTATACTACATAAACCGCCGCGGTTACTGTTCTGCATTAATATTAATAACGTTAGATATTAGCATGCAGCAAATACTACTGTACTCGTATACATAATTATATGTTTAGATTTACACAATCTATGCAGAGGGTTGCATCAGAAAGTGCTGATTAATATCTCATCCATGTTATTTTTAGTAAAAATGGCCCTTGTTTATAGGTAGTCAGTTTCAGGTCCCTATCTAGCACACTAAGGCCCTGCAGGGCTGGATCTGCATCTAAAGTGCAGAAATGTTAACCCTGCGGTGGTTTGTTCCTGCAGAAGAGCTGTACGTGTCTGATAAACAGGGCAGTGATGTGGATGGAGACGGAACCGAGCAGAAGCCCTTCAAAACGCCGCTCAAGGTGCCTCCTCCCGGCTGACGCAGAGCACTTTCATATCGGCATGTTTGGTTTATCATTTCTTAATGTTCTCTGTAATCTTTCCAGGCACTGTTGTTTGTTGGAAAAGATCCTTTTCCGGTGATCTACGTGGACTCACAGAAGGAAGGAGAGGTGTGAATCCTCACTAACCAGCAACTAACTAACAGTAGCTACAGTACTCGTATAGATCCATTGATTCAGAGCAGTGGTTCCTGACAGAAATGTACACTTTCACAATTAAAAAAAAAGTATTATGAGGTATCCCTGGCTCATTGAACCCAGTACAGAAATGACAAGTATATAGAATATTTAATTGAATATAGATAATATATATAATAATATTGATTTATAGTTTTAGTAAACTAAAATAACTGGCTTAACTAATGTTATATGAGTATGTTATGTATAGTATAGGATGAAATTGTCTTAATATAACAGCTTTTTTGTACATTTAAAATTAAATATTGCTCACAAATATTGTAAAATAATGAATTCAAGTCTATTAAAATGATCAAATCTGTTGATTTGCATATTAGACATAAGAACTTGTTAGAAGGTAGTGAATAACAGTTGACCAAAGTTCCCTGCAGAGTTTCCTGAGCCTATCGTTTTAATGTTGTGTTGTGTTTGTGCTGTCAGCGTTGGGCC
Organism: Enteromius afrohamiltoni; assembly: GCA_034779775.1. Taxonomy (NCBI): domain Eukaryota; kingdom Metazoa; phylum Chordata; class Actinopteri; order Cypriniformes; family Cyprinidae; genus Enteromius; species Enteromius afrohamiltoni. The sequence continues at coordinate 350,447 of JAUYWG010000059.1, forward strand.
GTCATCTCTAAGACCCAGATGAAGAACACGAAGAAGCTCTTCAATCGAGAGCAAACGAAGAACGAGAGCAAAGAGAAGAAGGAGGTACAGACCCGTGATCCTTTATAGACTTGATAAACCGATCTTCAGGTCACGTCTGCTTCAACCTCTGTCCGTCTGATCTCATGATTGACAGGCTGAAGATGCTGATCGCAGAGAGAAGAATCTGGAAGAAGCTAAAAAGATTGTCTTGAAAAACAACCCCAACCTTCCTGAACCCAAAACAGTGAGAGTTTCCCGAATGATGTACAGAATATATAAAGCTATGATGCTTTCATTATTGCTTTCATTGTTGCATTTGTGCGTTTAGCAGACACTTTTATTGAAAGCAAGAAAAGAAGAACAAAGCAAAGGGTTTCGGCTCACTTGAAATGAATTTGTTCTGATTTCAGATCAGATGTTTAACTTCTAAATTCAATTCTATGAATCCTTAAAGCTATAGAAGTCATTTCCCCCCTTTTTTTCTTTGCCCTTTAATTGATAGACATCACAGCATCTGGTTATTATGGGATATCATTACATCTTGTAGTCTTGTGTGTGACTATTTTACTCATCAGGTTGAGAAACTAGTTTACATGGCTAGTACATTAGCTGTTAACCAACCCTTTAAATCAACGATGTCTTAATATTGCCAGTCTGATTATTTATTTTCTGTCGCACTCAGGTGAAGATTGATAAACTGGAGGCTCTGAGAGAGAAGAGGGTGAAGGTGTTCGGTTGGGTCCATCGGTTACGCAGACAAGGTGAGCAGATTCCGTTTTCTTGAGCACCCAGAATCCCCAGCGGCCTCATAGAATGGCTGAAACAAAGCATGGTTTCAATGAAAATATAAAGGATTGTTTGTTTGTTTTTTCAGGGAAGAACCTCCTGTTCATTGTGTTGCGTGACGGAACCGGTTTCCTGCAGTGTGTTCTCACGGACAAACTGGTACTGTCTGCGTTTGCTGATATTTTACACTATTATAAATGGTTCTGCCAACCCTTTTAGTTATCACAGCTGTTGGTTATTAGGATTAAAGATGGACACGGTCCTAGGAACCGATGCAGGATTAAGGCTGAGTGACGCCCTAATTAAAAGAAATAAAAAGCAAAGATGATATAGGAATAAGGTCAGGCAGTTCCCTAATGAAAAGAAAATAAAAATAGGAGGAGTTATATAAGAGTAGCGATGCCCTAATTTAAAAAAAAAAGTGCATATCTCAGTGTGACGTGTTTGTTGTGTGCAGTGTCAGTGTTATAATGGACTGGTGCTGTCTACGGAGAGCACCGTGGCTCTGTATGGAACCGTGAAACCTGTTCCTAAGGGCAAGCAGGTGAGACAGTGACCCCGAGTCATTCTCGAGTCTATTTAAAGGTGCAGTTCATCTAAGAAAGAACGTCCTGCTGTGATTTCTAAAATGTAGTTTCTGGTTTTGTTCTGAAAGGCTCCGGGCGGCCATGAGCTGCACTGTGATTTCTGGGAGCTGGTCGGTCTCGCTCCGGCCGGCGGCGCTGACAACCTCCTGAACGAGGAGTCTGATGTGGATGTGCAGCTGAACAACAGGCACATGATGATCCGTGGAGAAAACGTCTCCAAGATCCTGAAAGTCCGGTCCACCGTCACGCAGTGCTTCCGGGATCATTTCTTCAGCCGGGGCTACTACGAGGTCAATACCTGAACCATGTGTTTACCCAAAAATAAAAAGATTAGGTTGACTCTGACGGCACCCATTCACTGCAGAGCATCCATTGCTGAGACACCGATGCAATGCTACATTTTGAATGAGCTGAGATCGACAATATACGTAATTGTGCAAAATCTCGTTTTGAGGCGCTGGATGTTGTTTGTTTCAGTAAACGCAGATGTTTGTCGTTCTCAGATAACTCCGCCCACTCTGGTGCAGACGCAGGTGGAGGGCGGCTCCACGCTCTTCGGGCTCAACTACTTTGGTGAGAACGCGTACCTGACGCAGTCGTCTCAGCTCTACCTGGAGACCTGCATCCCAGCGCTGGGAGACACTTTCTGCATCGCGCAGTCGTACCGAGCCGAGCAGTCGCGCACTCGCAGACACCTGTCTGAGTGAGTCTGGGACCCTTCAGCGTCCATCCAGTCACACAGACAGAAGCGTGTCAGTGTAATGTGTGTGTGTGTGTGTGTGTGTTCAGGTACACCCACATCGAGGCTGAGTGTCCCTTCATGTCGTATGAAGACCTTCTGAATCGTTTGGAGGATCTGGTGTGTGATGTAGTCGACAGGGTCCTGAAGTCTCCTTCTGCTCAGCTGCTCTACGACATTAACCCGGTATGACCTGGAACTATCATATTATTTCAGTTTAGTTCAAGCTTGCAAGACTAATACAAAATTAGCTGAACAATTAACATTTTTATAGTTAACTTGTAAAATATATTGTCAAGTAAAATTAAATATTTATCATATTTATAATAAAACATTTTATTTAACAACAAATATTTGTTATGTTGAAGTCTTTTGTAACAGCCTTTTATTTATTTGAATAATTCTGATTTTTCTTCCAGTTTTAGTGATTTTAGCACTTAAACTTTAAATAAATTGTCATTTTTTAAAAACTATTTCCTTTTATTAAATTTCAGTTAAGATTTTTTATATAATATTAGTAAATATTTTATTTATATATATATATATATATATATATGTGTGTATATATATAATTATATTTACTAAATATATATAGTTCTTAATTTTTTATATATATATATATATTTAAAATTTTATTTAATGAAAACAACACTGGAAAGGTCATGGAAATGCCTCTTAAAGTATTTTAAGCTTTTTATTCTTTTAGCATTTCAACATAATTTTATGACAATTTAAATGAAACGTTATTAAAAATGTAAAATGTTGGCTCAGCAGCTGACCAAAAATAATAACAATGTTTTGTTTGTCTAATTTGAGTAAATATTTTATTTTACTTCTTTTCATATAATATAATTCTTATCATATAATTTTTTATTTTAGTTTTTGTTAGTTACAACAACATTGTAACAAATAACTAGGCAGCTCTTAAATCTAATTTATTTATTCTCTCTTGCAGGACTTCAAGCCTCCCAAAAGGCCGTTCAAGAGGATGAACTACACCGAGGCCATCGAGTGGCTCAAAGAGCACAACATCAAGAAGGACGATGGGACGTTTTATGAGTTTGGAGAGGTGTGTTTCATTCAGTCTCATGCATTTATTTCCAAGAGTGCTCAAGTTACAAAAGCTTGGATATCTGACTCTGTGTGATTTCTGCAGGATATCCCAGAAGCCCCAGAGCGACTGATGACCGACACTATTAACGAGACCATCCTGCTGTGTCGCTTCCCAGCTGAGATCAAGTCCTTCTACATGCAGCGCTGCGCTGAGGACCGCCGCCTCACCGAATCGGTCAGGATCCTCATCAACAATCACAACCTGTTCGGTGCTTAAACATACAGATATACGTTTATGTAGACTAATGAGCAACCAGAACACAACTCCGCTTGTAATCCGCTGGTGTGTGTGTGTGTGTGTGTGTGTGTGTCAGGTGGATGTGCTGATGCCAAACGTGGGTGAGATTGTGGGAGGCTCCATGCGTATCTGGGACGCTGAGGAGCTCCTGGACGGGTATAAGAGAGAGGGGATTGACCCCACACCCTACTACTGGTACACCGACCAGGTAACGGCCTATTGGCTATATTCCATATAGACTGCCTTTCAGATATTAATACTTAACAAGGATGCATTTAATTGATCCAAAAGTGACAGTAAAGACATTTATACAGTTACAAAATATTTTTTGTTTACTCATTTTATTTACTATTTATTACTGTATTTTTACTATTCATTTGTGAATCCTGAAAAAAAAAAGACTTTTACATTAAAAAAAAGACTTTTACATTAAAAAAAAGACTTTTACATTAAAAAAAAGACTTTACATTTAAAAAAAAAAGACTTTTACATTTAAAAAAAAAAAGACTTTACATTTAAAAAAAAAAAAGACTTTTACATTAAAAAAAGACTTTTACATTAAAAAAAAGACTTTACATTTAAAAAAAAAAAGACTTTTACATTAAGAAAAAAGACTTTACATTAAAAAAAAACCTCAATTACCATCTCCAAGCAGTTTGATGTTTGTTTATTTATTTGCTTGAAAAGTATACGTTGTTGGTAAGTGGTACCACAAAGTTTTATTATTAATAATGAAATTATTTATAATAAAAAAGTGTTCTTTCTTCACATTCTCATGCACCATTATAACTATACCTAGAATCAAGCAGCACTATTTTTTCTTATTTTAATATATGGCATGCCACATGGAATCTTCTGTTGTAAAATGTTGCTTATATAATAAAATAATAAAGTACTGTTTGATTAATTGAAATACACTAGAAAAAAATCATATATTTTTAATAATATTTATAAATATTATAATAATTTTTTTTTTAAACCACTCTGATAATCTTCAGCTTTTGGATATAATACTGTCGTTAGATTTAAGAGAAATGCTGCCAGTCGGTCCAGGTGTTCGGTATGTTATCCTGCTGTTTGTGTGTTTCAGAGGAAGTTTGGCACGTGTCCTCATGGCGGATACGGTTTGGGTCTGGAGCGATTCCTCACCTGGCTGCTGAACCGTCATCACATCCGAGACGTCTGCCTGTACCCTCGCTTCATCCAGCGCTGCCGACCTTAAACACACACACACACACACTGCAAGAGACCAACTAGGAAATCAAATTAATCTCTCATAGCCGGAAACCATATTTATGTCATGTTTAGCACTCTAATCAGAAGACGGTTTGAATGATGATGATTCAGTGTTGAGATATATTGTAATATTCCTCTGTGGCATTATAATAAATCAACGAGATCATGCACTTGTGTTTGATTCCACCAGAGGGAGGCAGAGAAGCGCAGCCGCACTGTGTAATGCCTATATAATTCAGAAGAAATTAAGGTTTGTAAGAGGCCATTAATGTTGTGCATTTCAAGCAAATACAGTTATTTATTATATTTTGTTGATTCGATGAAAATTTCAACCCAAAATTCAACAGTGCAATAGCAACTTGTTTGTTCCAGTGAAAGCGAATGCGTTTCTTTTGTTATGGCTTGTGGCAGAACCAGTTACAGCAGGAAACGCTTGTTAAAGACAGCTGTGAAATATATTAACTGACATTTACTTCCTTGTGACTAAGCTAATGATACGTGGGGAAAATGGGATTAGAGCATTTTATTTAAAAAGTAATTTGCTTTTATATGCAAAGAGATGTTAACCATGTTCTTTTATTATACCATGTGCTTTTTTTTATAACTAGCAATAGTATGACAGACATAAAATATACATTATTTATATATATATATATATATATAATAATTTGCTAGTACTTAAGTAATAGAATAAATGATTACATAATATGTTTTTGACAAGCAATTTTTTAGCCGTCATTTTATGATCAATTTCTGATTAAAATGACAATTCAAAGATTAAAACGTATACAAATATCACAAAAATAAATTGCATTAAAAATTAATGATTTTTTTTCCATTTTATTATTTATTTCGGTCGTTCTGGAGCCTTTTATGCTGCGTCTATTTTAAATAAATAATAAATGCTACTATTAGTTCTGCATTTGGTCAACAAATGAAATATAAACTGTAGTTAGCGGTGTATTTTCTGTGAATGAACGCGCGTCACGCGAGGGTCGCGGCGTGTGCGCGCGGGGGCGGGGCCAGTGTACGTCACCACGCCGCGATAACAGCGGCAGCGTTCAGCCGCTCTATATCGGAATTTGGGCGCTCTAGAAAGACCACGAGAAAAACAGAAGCGCTAGCGTTCTGCAGTTTGAGCACTTCGCTGTTTTCTGCCGTTGGAAAACGAGGGGACTTTACGCCAGAGCGCGAAATAATGGCGGTTTTGGGAGGCGCGTGCCGGCTCGTGCAGGGTAAGTGTGTTTACGACCGTAAAGACACACATGACATTCACTCATTCATTCACCGAGCAGCTTATATAAGCATCTGTATCACTAATCGTGCAGAACGAAGAGTGCAGGGGCTGAAACGAGCCGTGTGCATGTCAGCTCTGTTCATGAAGGTTAAAGTGTCTCGATGACTTTACTGTTTCTCTTCCTGCGCTCGTTCAGCTCCTCAGGGAGTAATCGCGCAGACAAAGCGTATGTTTTCATATCTGTGTCGATGATTAAGCGAGTGCACGAGCTTTACAACAAAAAGCAGCAGTTAAAGTTTCCGTGGCGTTAAACGTCATGTTACACAACGCACGCTTTCACAACTTGCGTAACCGCGGCAACAGCGACCCCGAGCGGCCGCGAGGCGCTACTGCAGCGCTCTCCTACCAGAGAAACAGGTTAACACGTATTAAAACATTTATCAAATGATATTTAACAGTGTTAAAATGTTTTATTTTTCCCCACTACATTTTTATTTATTTAGTCTAGTCAAATTATAAGCATTGCAAAAACATGCCAAGATCACATTTACAAATAAAACGTTTACTTCATGCATTTGTTTTGCATGAAGTAAATTATTATTGCAAATTATTACATTACTATGCTACAAAGAAAATGTATATGAACACACTACATTTCTAAAAAATAAATCCTAACTTAAAATATAAAAAATACTATAGTAGTATGTAAATAATAATAAAACTACACTCCTTTTTAAAATTAAAATTTCCTATGGGAGAAATATTAGTTGTTGTTATTAAAAATATTATCACAGTTGGATGATTTATTATCTTTATGATCTCCCTTTATTATCTTTTCCCCCTAAAACCTAATCTGCAGGTGTGTTTAACATGTTTTGTTTTTGTAATTTTTGTGCGTGTGTGTGTTTGTGCAGTGGTCAGGTGGAGTGTGCCGGCGAGTTTGAGCAGGAGTGTGTTTCTCAGACAGCAGTCGACGGCCGCAGCAGCTGCGTTTGCCAGCCCCGCTGCTCCAGAGACCCAAGAGAACAGGTACAGCGTCTCCTGAACATCCACTCAAAGCCTGCTGGGAAATCAAGAGTGTCATTAACAGCTAATTCTCTGCTTCTGTAGAAAACTGTTCATACAGTGCTCGACCTGTTCTGCTTCTAGTTGTTTGTAACATGTTTAATAAGAGAGTTTTGATGATCCAAACAAGTAAAGAATGGTTATTTCCAGAATCTTTCATGTAGAAATGACACTTTAAATGATTTCCACATTATTGCTTACTGTTGCAGTTAATTCTGAATATAGACTTTTTTGCTTTTTAAAATATTAAAAAATAATTAAATTAATTTATTTATTATATTATAATTTTTTTATATTATATAATAAAATATATAATTTATTAATAATAAATTTATAATTAATTATTATTAATTAAATTTATTAAACACACACACACACACACACACACATATATATATATATAAACGTACATTTTTTTAAATGTAGCCAAAAATGAGAAACGTTGCCTTGATGATTAACTGAAGTAAAATAATTGCAGGAGTCCTAAAATGACTAAACCTGAAATAATCTCAAATTAAAGGTAAAAAAAAAAGAAATGTAAAATCAGTAACAAAAGCACAATCGTCTAGATTTTGTGATTTGTAGTTTTTGTTATTGTAATCTAAAACTATTACAAATAGTCAATTGAAAAAAAATAAATAAATTAGAGAGAGCTAATATAAAATATAATTCAATTTAAATATTAAATGATCACATTTTAGAAATGATACATTAACTGAAATCAAATGTAAAGTGTATTACAATTAAAACATTTATTTTTTTATAAAAACTGAAATAACTAATAAATAAAATTTTAAATTACTAAAGCGTAACATTATTATAAAATAAACTAAAATTAAAGTGAAAAGCTAATTCAAAATGTCAATAAATGTGTTATTAAAAAATAAAAAAAAATAAAAAATAAGGCTTGTTTTTTCTCAGAATAATGCATCATTTATACACTATGTGGTTTTGAAGGCTTCTGCAGTCTCTCGTGATTTATTTTGCGTTAAAAAAAAAAAATGAAAGAAATGCAAAGAAAGTAATTTTTCCTCGTCTGCTTGTTAATGTCCTGCTGTTCCTGCAAAGAATCCAATCCTTTTCCTCTGCAGAAAACCCAAAACTGGCATCCTGATGCTGAACATGGGTGGCCCGGAGAAACTGGAAGACGTGCACGACTTCCTTTTACGGCTCTTCATGGACACAGACCTCATGCAGCTTCCTGTGCAGAAGTAATGCTTCACCTACACGAGCCCTGGAGCCAATATAACACTTCAGGTTCACCTTTCACAGCTTCTGGCTTGTTTTTCTGTCTGTTGCAGTAAGCTCGGCCCTTTCATCGCCAAAAGACGAACCCCAAAGATCCAAGAGCAGTACAGTAAGATCGGAGGAGGATCTCCCATCAAAGCCTGGACCACGATGCAGGGAGAAGGGATGGTCAAGCTTCTGGACGAGATGTGTCCGGAGACGGGTGGGAAATAATACACAAATACAGCAGCAATTAAATTAGCATAATAATATTTCCCAGTAAACCTGTTGATGAGGTTACCGGTTTATGACGAATTTACAGCAAAATACTGTAATTTAACCCCAATGTGTTAAATAGCTACTGATGCATGGAAACTTGAGTCTGAATATCATTACATTAGACTGAAGGCACAAATAGGAAATAAAACATACAAATAACATGTGTATCTAAAGTGAAAATGAGCACAGAATAAAAGTAAGTAAAGAATAGTTCCATTTACATTAAATGTTATACGATTCAACATATTACAGCACTTGCTTGTATACGAAGTGTACATGTGTTTTTAATGCTATTAAATATATATCTGCCTTTTTAAGATGAGGATGATGGTCATGGCATCAGAAAGCCCATGGCACCGTCTGAAGGTAACGGATGGTATATAATCAGAGGAAACAGACAAACTGTCGTCTTTGTTGTGGGTGTGGAGTGCTGATAAGCGTGTGTGTGAGTGATAGATGAACAGAGGAGTGTCTCACACACACACACCCCTCTAATAAACCAATCTGTTTTTGTTTTTGTGCTCATTTTCAAGCAGCCTTTCAAGCTGATGTAGAGCTGTTGATTTGTGCCCTTTTTAAAAGTTAAAGTACCCGCCGGCTTCCTGTTTGAGAAGCACCATGTTCCTCTTTTGGTGAGGTGACGGGTTTCTCTTGCGCATAGGACAGGATTTGGTTTGCTGAAATTTCATCCCAAAACATCACTAAAAATCAAATCAAATGAATATATGGATAAAATAAACCTTTAAGCAATGGAGCTGTGAGAACAGTGCTTATGAAATAAACAATGCATTCTCTGTTAATCTACAGTAAAGTGTGCGTAAAACAAAGAAATGCACGTAAAACATTATAATGCAAAGTAAAATAGTATGATTAAGTGAAAAGGTTGCAATTAAAAATCAATAAATTGCAAAAAATGCATTCATCTTGAAATGTATACGAAGACAAAATGCTTCAGTTTGAAACGAAACATTGCGTTTTCTGCATAAATAATACAAATAAGACTACTGTAGTTGGTAACGCTTTATTTCAAGGTGTCCTTGTTACACGTTGCATGCACTTACTGTTATAATAGCTATTAATTATGCGTAGTATGCAAGTAAACCCTGGAGCACAAGAGCAGTCTGAAGTCGCTGGGCTGTGTTTGTAGCAACAGCCAAAAATACATAGTACGGGTCAGAATGACTGATTTTTCTTTTTTGCCAAAAATCCTTAGGATAGTACGTAAAGATCATGTTCCATGAAGGTATTCAGTCAATTTCTTACCAAAAACATATTAAAACCTCATTTTTGATTAGTAATATGCATTGATGAGATCTAATTTGGACAAGTTTAAAGGTGATTTTCTCTGCATTTAGATTCCAGACTTTCATACAGTTGTGTCTCGCTCAAATATTGCCCTATCCGTCCAAATCATACATCAATATAAATATAAATCTCAATTTCTGAAAATGAACACTTGTTGTCCAGGGTCACATATAGTAAGTGCATGTAGTTAGATGTATAATTACACTCGAGCAAGGACACCTTAAAGTAAAGTGTGATCTAATAGTTATATTAATAATAAAACATGCGCTGCAAAATAAAGTGTAAATGAAATTATTTATTATTAATTTTGGTAACCAACAGTACCAAACATCCCAGTTTAGCCAAAGAACTCTGCTTACCGTATAATAAATAATAATAATCATTGAACGTTTTTGTTATTGTTGTGAAACGTGCCACTGAAAGGAATGAGCATCTGTTCTGTGTGTGTAGCTCCTCACAAGTTTTATATCGGGTTCCGGTACGTTCATCCTCTGACGGAGGAGGCGATCGATCAGATGGAGAAGGATGGAGTGGAGAGAGCCGTGGCCTTTACACAGTACCCACAGTACAGCTGCTCCACCACAGGTTTCTCACTGCTCCTGACGTATACATGAGCCTCGGCCTTCAGAAGAGCTTGTTTTACTCAGTCCTCTCTCTCTCTCTGTGTGTGTGTGTGTGTGTGTGTGGTCAGGCAGCAGTCTGAACGCTATCTACAGATACTACAGCAACCGCAGCGACAGGCCCAAGATGCGCTGGAGTGTGATTGACAGATGGCCGACACACCCACTGCTGATCGAGGTGACACACACACACACACACCCCTACCCCTTCCCATCGCACTAACCTTTCTGCATTTATACATTTTAAGATAACTTGGCAAATATATCTATGTTGAAGACTTTGATATATGTAGTTAATGGTAATCTGTGTCTTTGATTCTCCTGCTGTCTTTCAGTGTTTTGCTGAACATGTTCGTAATGAGCTGGAGAAGTTTCCTGCGGAGAAGAGAGATGATGTGGTGATTCTGTTCTCCGCTCACTCTCTGCCGCTGTCTGTGAGTCCAGCGTCTGCATGAGTTTATCCCTCATCATGCATTCAAATGCTAAATATTGTTCATTTTCACATGAAAATAGAGCTGGTACTTTATAAAACCTTATAAAGTTCTTACCTAAAATTAATATTTTATATATATAATTATAATATATATATATTATATATTAATTTTTATTATTATTATTATTATTATTATTATACATTTTATATATGAAAAATGAAAAAAAAAAAAAAAAATATATATATA
>JAUYWG010000059.1:395074-417607 GCA_034779775.1 Enteromius afrohamiltoni
ACATACAAATATACTATGTAAAGAAAAACTTTTATTTTGGATGCGATTAATCGCGATTAATCATTTGACAGCACTAGCATTTACATAACATATAAAAACTAGCAAAAATAGCATAACATAAATGTGGAGTGGGATTTTACACCAATGAGGTCTGACTTTGGGATACTCAGTGCAGTGCCATTAAAGGAACATGCCACACACACAGCAGTGAGAAGTGATCAACCACACACACACACACACACACCATTGTAACGGTGCCCGGGGAGCAGTTGGGGGCAATGACTGCCCCTAGTTATGTCAGAATCACAACTTTTTATTTTCCGTCAGTCTTGATACACGATGTAACTTCAGAAGAGTCAAGGTTCAAAGAGGAAAAATATCAAAACTCTTTAGTCAATGTTTGAGCGTGATGCTAACGGTCTAATCAGATTCAATGATCTATGCTAAGCTACAGCTAAAAGTGCTACCGCTGGACCTGGAGATCGACTGAATGGATTTAAAAACGGTTTAACTCTAGAGGAGGAGGAAAATGAGCTTCTTTGAAAATGTGTGTTCACCGATTTTATTATTTCATAAAAAGCAACTATGTGACCCTGCTGGAGTGTGTGTGTGTGTGTGTGTGTGAGATGCACCTGAAGGTGTATGGCCCCATTTCAGTAAGATGAGGTTTGGCTTCCCCTCTGCTGAACTGTTCAGGGTTGGTGATGTTGAAGAAGTAGAACTGAATGTAGACCGGAGGCGGAGGATTCTTCCACGAGGCGAAAACTTTACTGCCTTCTGTCAGCGTGACCTCCTGCACACACACACACACACACAACACAACACAACAGAGATAGTAAATAACACAGCACAAACATCTGTTCAGTTTCAGACCCAATCAAAGGTCTTTCAGCTTTGAGCTCAATCGCTGTAAAATTGCGGCAAATACAGCAAAGATCATGTTTTAGAATTCTAACACTCTTTAAGATTTTCTACTTCCAAATTTCACATTTAAATAAATGTTTATTTGCTACCTTTTCATATAACTATTGGTGACATTTACAATCAATTTATGAGTGGAAATAAAATCCAACACCAAACTTTTTTCAGTCGACATGAGCGTTGACAAAAGAACCATTTATATTGATTATATCATCAGCCAGCATAACTCCAGCTTCATTCATCACACCGGAAAAAGGTTCATTAGTTTGGTCATTCTGGTTCACCTGAGGTCATGACCTCTGACCTCCAGCGCTACATTATTGGCAGCTCAAATGTAACATTTCAAAATTAACCTCATTTGTTCTGAATTAGTATTTTGATTTTTGTTGTTTCAAAACAAACCAAAAAAAAGTTTCAGCAAAACTCGTTTTGTTGTTAATGCAGGCCAACAGAGGGAGCTGTCTTTGATCCTTCTTCTGCAGTTTCTTCCTGTTTGGCGGTCGTTTAAGCTGGGCCATGCCAAACAGAAGACTGCGAAGTAGTGTTTCCTGTAATGATCCTGTTTTCATGCCATTGTCTTTGTCACTGCCATAGCCTTGTTCTCCTTTCTCTTGGATTTTGACCCTGGACTATTGCTTGTTGTTTCGCGGCCCTGACCATCGCATGTTACTGTATTATGATTCTGTCTCACCCTTGAATAGTCCTCTTTGCTGGTATTTGGACCTTGCCTGTTTTGACCACGTTGTGTTTTTACTAAAAGCTCGCACCTAGATCTTCAACGCCGGTCTGTTAGAGTTTTGCATGTATGTTGATGTTTGTTTATAACATAAAACACCATAAGATTGTTAAGATATTGTTCCTCTAAGCTATGCTGTTATATTTTATCACAGAAACATGATGTTACGATGTCATCTTTTATGTTTTCAATACGCTACTTGATCCATAATCAATTTTTGAGTGTGTCCTGAAATTTGACAAAATATTTAAAAAACCTACGGGAGATCAGTAATTAGGTCATTCTGGTTCACCTGAGGTCACAACCTCTGACCTCCAGTGCTACATTATTGCCGGCTCAAAAGTAACATTTCTAAATTCCTCAGACGCTGATAAAGTTCACATGTTCTGGCTCAATCGGATCACATAAAGTTCAGCCAGCAGCAGAAAGATGCAGGAGTATTACAAGAAGCATGAAAGACTGTAACTATTAGATACACTGAATCCACGCTGGGTCAAACACAGACGACCTCTGACCGGCCGAGCGCTGGCGCCGTGTTCGGGGTGATTGGACCCTGGAGGTGTGTTTGAGCAGGACAGAGATCACAAACAGCACAGCTTTAACTAGTGACTCAGCACTCAACATCATCAATCTGCTTCACTGACCAACGACTGAACGATGAAGGCCAGCTGTCCCTCAGAAGAGTCTAAAGCGTGGAGGAGGATCGGATCATGTGATTGTTCTGAGAAGACCAGTTAAAGATGTTTTCTCCTCACTTCAGCAGAAAGTGTAAATAAAGACGGTTGACTACTGACCATGCTAAAGCCGTTAACAGCCATTGCTCACTTACAGAAATAGGCAGATTTCTTGGAAACCAGGACAATACAGCTTAAATCACTGCGACATGAATATAACAGAGCGGAGATAGAGTTATGATATGATGCAGATATATATTGCTCTACTGTTAGTCAGACACAGTTATGGGCTCATAATCGCAATATGTTTGATATATTGGTCACCATCAGTGAATATGAGCAGCAGAGGTCACTGCATTCAACATCTGCACCACATTAACTTCCAAACCTGTCAGCAAAGCTACGAGAAACACACACACACACACACACACACACGAGAGGCTGGACTGAGTGACCCTCATTAACTCAAACACACCTCACAGATCACATGACCATCGGCTCACACTCGTTCCTCGAATCAACTGCTGAAACATTTCTTTTCCTGCCGTCTTTTCTCATGTAAAAATCCAGCAGCCAGCAGCCAAGACTGAAGTATTCGCACAGAACAATGAGGTGTTTATATCTAATCTTCTCTGGCATTTAAGACGCTTTTAATATCCAAACGATTATTTATATGTCAAACGACATCTGCACAAGCCGAGAACCCTACCATTCAGATACTAATTACATTTTTTTCATTTACTTATTGTCTCTTCTGCTCATCAAGGCTGCATTCATTTGATGCAAAAACACAGTAAAACTAGTGTTCTGTGTGAATATGTGTTAAACTCAGCATCATTACTGCAGTGTCACATGATCTTCCTTATATGCTCAGGAAACATTTCTGATTATTATCAATGCTGAAAACAGCTGTCCTGCTCAATGTTTTTGAAACATCGTAACATTTCAGGTGCATTTACTGTGAACACTGAAAACAATTCTTCAAGCTCGAGCAGAATGGTTTATTTTGTACCAGTGGGGAAAAACATGATAAAACCTGCAACCAGACTATCAGAAAAGCCTCAATCTTCGGAGGTGGATGTCTACTAAACATACATCTTAGCAAACATCACTAATCAGGAGGTGTGTGTTTTCTAAGACAGATGTGGATTTTGTTTTCATGCGTAGTTTATGATCTGAGGAACTGAAGGAAGGAGGTCAGACTCAGACAGACAAGAACTGGATTGCTTTTCTGAATAAATCTGCAGCCCTAAAACAACAAACAAATGAGGACGCAGAGGACAGTACCATTGTAGTTTTTGCTAATATTTGTAACAGTTTTACTTATTTATTTTTTCTGAAGCACAAAACTTTTACACGAACTGTATGCAATGACCTGCTCAATCTGAACCAACTAAAACACATCTCTTTCAGCTTTATTTGACCCAGCACTTTCCATTTTAATTCTTTTAAATATTTTAAATCTTTAAAAAAATTATAATTTCTATTTTCGGTTAATTTTACTGCTTGTATTTTTATATTTTTCCTGTATTTAGTCTATTTATGTATTTTCTTTATAGGAGACATACATATTAAATAACATTATTTATGGAAAAAACTTAAATAAATAAAATAAAATAAAAACGTAAATAACATTATTAATATAAGAAATATTATACAAATAGATAATTAAATACATAAAGTAAATATAAAATATTTTTTATTATTAATAATTAAAATTATGTTTCAGAAAGAAGTATCTTTTGCTCACCAAAAACACACAAAAAAGTACAGTATTATTAGAATGTAAAACAGCTCTTTCTATGTAAATATCATTTAAACTGTAATTTATTCCTGCATTTTCTGCATCAATGAATAGTTCAAAAGAACTATTGTCACATTACAGATGCATTTACTGCTTTTTTTTGATTAATCTAACACATCCTCGATGAATGAAAGTGTTAATTACTTTCGAACAAAACTTGTGCTCAGGGTTTCCTGCGTTCGTGCTGCTGAATGATTGATGGCGGATTCATCCTTCAGTCTGTCATCAGCATGGTTTTCTGTAATCTAGACTGTGTAGGAGCGTTCAGAAACTCAGCGTGTGTGTGATCTGTCTCTTATATACAGTATAATCAGTTGTTTGTAGACGGCTGTAAACACGGGCGGCACAGACCGAAGCCATTCCTGGAGCCGTCTGACCGCTTCAATCAGCCCCTGTTATTCCTGCTTCTGGGATGTGACGTTAAATTACTACCCTGCCAAAAGAACTTCATCTGCACTAAAAACAGCCTGTGCTTGGAGCTCTGAAGCTGCAGATTTAGCTGAAATGATATACAAGAACTGAAGACTGTCCAGCTGAACAGATGAGGAGGAGAAACACACACACACACACACACACAAGCATCACATTGACTAAATCCATACAATGTGTTTCCTGTTCAGCACGAGCCTCTGCTCTGCAGCCCAACACATTTGCACACAAACAGAGCGGTCAAACCACAAAACTCAGATTTCACTCGAAGGCAACACCTTCACAAAGTTATATTCCTGCAGGTTGTTCAATGCTACAACCTCTTCATCATCTGACACAGCATCATGTGCTTTGTGCTCGATAAGAGGAAAAGAAACCGGAGCACATGCTGACCGCAGAGAAGACAGAAACACTGAGCACATGCAACACGTCACTCTGATTACGCCAAGCACATGCTGCACACACAAAAAAACCCGCTCGTTTCCCGCCACAGCATGCTTCTGAAAAACTAAGCTTTGCAGAAGATAAATCATAAACATTTCAAATGATTTAAATCAAAGATTATGTTTTATTTACTAAAAAAATGTATAAATCATAAAAAGAAGAGAGGGAAGAAAAGAAGAAAAATATTTTTTCTTACTGAAATTAAAGTAAATCATTTTAAATTATTAGTAAGGTTAAGTGTATAATAGTAAAAAATACTAACACGTACTAAAAATAATCATAATGTTAAATATTAAACATAATTAAAAAAGCACAGATAAGTAAAAAAAATTAAAATAAAAAAAACTTGTAAATATGTACAATTATATATTATATCAAAATAATAACATCATATATATAAAATAAAAATGTTAAATATTAAATAAAAGCTGACAAAGGATCTAGAGATCACGCAAACTAATAGTCCACTATGATAAAGCACAGCTGAAGAGTGAGCTGAAAACAGACTCTTACCTTCTTCAGCTTGTTGTGGATCAAGGTCTGGAAGAGTCCGGACACAAACAAGCTGATTCCCATGATCAGGAGAACAGCGCCGACGACTCCAGACGTGAACATGCAGCAGGAGCCCTTCCTCATGGTGCAGGTGTCAATAAAACCAAGAGAACCGAGAGTCTCCTCACGACACACACACACACACACACACAGCAGATCTGTGATCAATCGGACCCTGAGACCAGACCCAGACGCTCCTGGAGCTCCTCAGAAGAGTAAACTTGACACAGAACCGCTTCACTATTTGAATGAATAGCCGCTGTGTGGAGAGAGTAGAGTCACACAGAGTGGGCGGGACTGAGAGAGAGAGAGAGAGAGAGAGAGAGAGAGTAGGAGGGTTGTGTGTTTGGAGTCCTGAAGGTGACAGAGGACTTTAACTGGAGCTTGTTATGTGTAAAATCACAACCTTATAAACAATTTTCACATAAAACAATCTAAAGAAAATAAGAAAAAGAAAAGATTATAAAGTAAAAAATCTTTGTTCATTTTAAATCATTTAAAATGATTAAGAGAACATGCACATGCAATATAATATATTTATTGTGTACTGTGTATATTTATCATGTATGTATAAATATATATATATTTGGGGTCAGTAAGATATTTAATGGTTTTTAAAGATGTTTCTTCTGCTCATCAAGACTGCATTTATTAGATTATTATTTTGTTATTATTATGATTTAAAATATATGTGTGTGTCTTTATATATACATAATAAATGAAACGTTTTATTATAGGTCTGGTTATTGGTGATTAATATTTTTACAGCACTTATATATGTTTGTGAGCCTATAACACAAGAAGGATTAATATGATTTTAAGTTCTGGAAGCTACATCGTTCAGTCCCAGAGAAAGGCTCCAGATTGTTTAGTGGTTAAAAACAAATGTTGGTCACTCTGTATACAGCTAGTACTTTACTAATTTAAAGAACACTTTTTGAAGAAAAAATCATGTAGAAATTATAGCACTTTTTCTCTGTCTCTGAAATGATTACAGTTACTTTTCTCTCTCTCACCAGCTTCTGAAGCTACCAAGAGTTCAGATACGCAATCGTGACACGTCTGGCCTCCAGAGACGAGTGGCTGCTTTCTCCACACGTCTCATTCACATAAATCAAGATTTGCCTAACCTGGATAAATTATTACAGTTCCTTCTTTTTTATTGCAATGCGAAGCACAGTCACATTTCAAAAAATCTGTATTTTTCCACAATCTACCAAAACTGCTTTTACCCTACTACTGTTTCGGCCATCAAAAACATCTGGAGCATTTGTGTTCGTTAAATATGTTACTATGGGACTAATGAATTGTCATGGAAACTAAGACAGAACAAGGGAAGCACTGAAACAGTGGCGATCACACTTCACTGTTATAGCCTGATCATAATCCGTACAGATGAGGGGTTTTTAAAGGCGTGTCTATGGTGAATCGGGAAATTTAACTTTGCAACACAGACTCAGAAAACACTCGTTTATCAGTAAATAATTCAAATATCTTCCTACTGTGTTCTCTGATGCATTCATGGTAATTAGGCTACTTTTGCTGGGTATGCCACTGATATAGGGCCGTAAAAATAAAGATAATGAAAGTTTGTTAAGACCCAATATCTAAAAGGACATCAAGATATCTTCTTGGCACATAATAAAATAAAGATCAGCACATTTTACTAGCAGACCGTCTAATCTAGGTGTAAAAATCCCAATCAGAATAAGCTTTATATGCGTACACATACGAGGAATTTGTTTTAGTGACAAAGCTCTGCAGTGCAACAGAATGACAGTGGCAAGACACAGCTAATAAAAACTACAACGCTCGTCTTCAGTTTAAAATCATTGGTGTACTCGTATGCCAATTACATAACGTGAGCCAATCACACACCCGTAAGCCAAACAGATATCGCCTTGCCAGACTTTGTGATATAATTACTAACAGCCAAGATGACGTGTAGTACCCGGAGAAATCGGTGTTATTAGTTTTACTGGTTGTTATCGTGGAATAACACACCTAGGCATTTTGCGACTGACCAATAACAATCGAGTATTTCACGAAGCCGTGCTCGAATGCTGGAAATCTTTTTCATAACAGAGCGGACAGCATACCGTGTCTCATCAAGCCCGCCCTCTGGTGGTTGATTGGTCCCTTCGTTTTGCAAAGACTTTCACCTTTGGCTGGCTTCATCCAATTGTTATTGACTTTAATTTCAAAATAAAACTTTATAAATGAAACATTGTTTCCAGTTTATCTAAAACAAAACGTGCTGTATAAATCATTCATTGGATTGGATTCAAATTTATTGTCATTACACATGTACAAGTACAATGCAATGAAATGAGACCCCTCTGATCATACACAAACATTTAGGGGTAAGACAGATCAACGAGAGGTAGAAATAAGATACATAAGGGAAAAATGAGGAATACCTCAGGCACATAAAAACACATAATCACAGGGCATAGCACTGCAACATGGGAGGGAGGGGGATGAGGAATCACTCCAATGTAGGCATCCAGCCATCCATTCCTGCTGGTCTCAGACGGCTGGGGGGGGTAAAAGCGCGAAGGCGTGGGATACGGAATAGGGTAGTGATGTACGTTTCTTGTGTGTGCGTGTCAATGATGTGTAAGCCTGTGAACAGTCTGTAACAGTCCGTACCAGGTGTCCTTGGAGAAGGGAGGAGGATTCCAGAGTGTCTCGTTATCGTAATTCCCTGGAGAGCAGAGGCCAGAGCTTGGGGTCAGTGTCGTCCTGAGCCTATGTGCAGAAATCCACTCATGAGCTCTCCCGCGAGCCGGCTCTGCTCACTCTATCGCATTGTTTTGGGGAATGTGGGTGTCTGGGCTCGAAACAGGCAGAGTAGGAGGGGTAGTGAGGCGGATGTAGCTAAAATGGTGTAGGTAAAAATGCAGCCAAATTCACTGGTTAATGTGAGGGACAGGTGTAGGGTAGGTTTAGGCGTCAGCATAGTGTAGGAAGTTAACACGGTGATTGACACAGCCAATAAAATCTTTAGAATCATCTGTCGGGCGGAGTTTGCACTGAAGTTGATTGGACGAAATAAAATTGTGTCCATTTTGGAGCCCCCACCCCGTTTTCGAGATCTCCAGTCTGCAGTTATACCGTTCTCGCAATTTCAGAGCGAGTTCAAAGTACGAAGTCTGACATTGTCAGACCAGGATTCATTTACTCAGTAAATACTACCCCTTTTTAATAGACTTTATTATATTTTACACTATATGACTCATTCTATGATTTGGTGTCAGCATCTGTTACCTAGGTAGACTAACACTGCTGACAATAGTGTAACAGAATTGACATTATTATTATTCTTTTTCCCAATAACTCCACTCGCTGGCATATATGACCCAATGTGAGATCAGTAATGCGTTCTGTTTTCCTGCAGTAACAGAGTTGACCTTCTACAAAATAACTCTTGGTGTGAGAAGTTTTTAGATTCAAATATTTTCTCAGAGAGAGCACAGATACTTTCAGAGCTTCAGACTTTGAAAGTGACATCATTTCCTGTAACTTACACAGTTCTAAGAGATAATTCCACCAATTTAAAAGAGTGGTAACAGAGTTGACACACGATTTGACTTTTTTCTAAGAAAAAAAAAATATTTTAAAATAATTTTATGTTATTTAATTTCATTAAGTAAGTAACTATTTAGGGCTTTTATAAATGAAATGAATAAACTGTTGCCAATATAATAAGTAATATAAAATATTTTGATTGGACATTGATACATGAAACCTGACTAATGCAGACAAGAAGAAATGATTTTTAGCTATTTAAGACACTTTTAAAATAAATTATTATATGGACTGTTACGTCTTGTAATTGATAACAATTAGTAAAGAATAATAATAAATTAATTAAAAATAATAAAAAGCAGAAATAATAATGACTTTATTTTTGTGGGGAACTGTGAAACAGTTTCGTGACGACTTTTGATGAAGTTTGGATAATGACAGCGTGTAAATATATAGTTTATTCAATCTTTTCTTGATTTTGAGCTAAAATGATTCCTAATGTTTTGATAAAGACAATGCGTGTTTATATTTAAGCATTTGGGAAAAATGTGCAGTATTGTGTGATGTCTTTTCCTGTTTCTTTTACCAGGGCAAACATCTTTAAATGTTTGAAAAGAAAATCAACCATTTTAGCAAAACACGTTACAATACCTGTTTTCCACATAGAGCTGACCAGCAGCGGACCTCATAAACACACCCCGTGTAAGTCAAGGACACTCACCCGCTCTCTCTCTCTCTCTCAATCACTTCTCTATTTCCTTACATCTTATATTCGCTGGTCACGCGAGTCTTTCTTTAGAAACGAGGGTGTGTTAAGTGCATCATGGGCAGTGAAGGGGAAGTATGTGACCTTCAAGTGTCATATAGAATGAAGAAGAAAGCCGACCTCTGACCTCTCCACGCCGGACACTTGAGGGGTCAGTGGAAAACATCTGTGTATCCGGGCGTGGACGGGCTGCTCGGAGAGCGCGAGAGGAGGAGCAGTGTTTGTTTCAGATCCACATGTACAGGTCAGTCAGCATAAAGTTACAGGAGTTAAAGTGTCATGTTGAAGCAGAACACACTCATAACAAACAACACACACACACACACACACACACACTGATCACCCAAGATCACTACAGTCAGCAACCCATGGTTTTCCAATTTTTTTCATTTGAACCCTAACAAAAATACAAAAATAATATAGATAAACCCACAAATATTAATATTTTCATTATATTTTATTTAGAATTGATACAGTGTGTGTGCATATAAATGTAAAAAAAAATGTATAAAAATCCCTAAAATATTGCATTTAAAAAAATCTAATTAGATAAAAAAAAAAATTCGAATAAAATGTAATAATTAAAAAAAATAGATAGATCCTAAGATCCTTACATTTTGCTTTTAATAATGTTTTTTTTTTTTTTTTTTTTAATAATAAAATAAAATAAAAAAAAATTAGGATAAATTCTTGTCAGTTTTTGCCATTAATCCTGAATTAACCTCTAAAACACAGAACTAATGCATGTATTTATATGATATGATATTTGATATTTATGTTTAAAATTTGACCTTTAAATGATATTTGCACACAGTGAAAAGCTATTTTAAGGATCAAGGCATATTTCCCTTGTGACATAATTAAGATGATGATTAAGGTCGAGCTGTGGTTAGTGGATTTGGAATGTGTATCAGAAAGCAGTGAGTACGGCGGTCAAGTGTGTGGGCAGTGAAAGGTCAGATCAGAGGTCACGCCCTTTAACCTGCATTCTCTCAGATCACGTGATGCAGCACATCCTCTTCACAGTCAATCACACATTCCAGAGCAGCAGGAAGCTGTTACCGCGGTTACCCTTGACCTCCATACAGCCCATAATGGCTCTGAGCTCTGGGTGAAAGGTGTGTGGATAAACATCTGACCATCAGACGAGGAACAGGTTAACGACGCCTCCTGCTGGTGCGAGACATTACTGGGTTACTAAACGGAGTACTTCTAGGAATGTGAAAGCTAGTGAATTAAATCTACAGACTGCGGCTGTGAGCAGCCTCGGAGGTGTTTGTATGCCGTTCACTGCGTGTGAAGCCACAGGCTCCTTTATTCAAACAATCCAGCGCCGTTGTCACGGAGACCAACAGGAATGTCCCAGGTCCCGTGACGAGGGGCCTCACTAAGGTCCTTTACAGCGCAGGCTGATTCCTGGCCAGAGGAGGAGCCCCATAATAATGAGTCTGAAAGAAAGCAGCAAAGCTGCATAAAAAATATTAAATATTATACTCATTTAAAACATCTGCTTTCTATGTGAATATCTGTTCAACTGTAATTTATTTCTGGGATCTTCAGCTGTATTTTCAGTCTTCAGTGTCACATGATCTTCAGAAATCATAATAATATACCAATTTACAGCCCAACACACATTTCTGATTATTATCAAAGTTGACATTGTTGTGCTGCTCGATATTTTTGAGTGAACTGCAATACATGTTATTCTTCAGTATTCACAGATGAATAGAAACAGAAAGCGTTTGTAACATTATAAATGGGTTAACTGTCATTTTTCATGAATAAAAGCACTGATTTCTCATTGTTTTCATTCTTTCATGGAAGGCATCAGTGTTTGGACTCAAAGGCCCCCTGCTGTGCAACACAATATACTTTAGGAGCCCGTATGGACTGAGATATCTGCTTATTAAATAACCATCATTTTGTATTATTCTAATTCCAAGTCCTCCTAAAAAAACAATAGTCTATTTAAAAAAATAGAATAAATATAATACAAGAGCAAAATATTTCAAATAATAATAATAATGAAGTAAATATAAATAAAATTATTTAAATAAAATTATTTAATAAAATCAATTAATCACATGGCCAAAGCTGGAAAAATGTATTCAAATTATTATTAAATTATTGTTTATTACATTTATATAATTTAACGTTTATACCAAACATATATATATATATATACCAAATGAAAATTAAATAACAATTGCATTTAATATATTTATTTAATAAAATATCTGAAAATGACAGATAACATGTATATATAACCTATTAAATCTGTATTATTTACATTTATTTGAACTTGCATTCATTTACTGAAGGGTTTCCTTGAGCGTTTCAATCAAAGGAGCAGAAACATCACCCGTTAATAACAATGGATCCTGACGGGCCCCTGCGCTGGAGCTTTATGCTGAAGGAGGGTCGGATCAGATGCTCTATTGTGTGTTTGCTCTCAGAAGGAGACGCGTCGCTTTGATTCATTCCTGACTGAAACAACAACGGACGCTCAGGGGCCCAGATGAGCACATACACATACATGAAACAAACAAGGGCCCGAGTGTTCAAGCCCCAGACTCTATACCCACAATCTCAGACAACAATACACACACACACACACACTGCTGTAGGGCTTCAGGGGGTCCAGTGCTTCTGGGGTTAAATTTGGGAAGCGTTTCCCGGCATTCACGAAAAACAATGATGGGAACGCCAAGCTAGTATGTAAAGACAAAGACGTATATATATACAGAGCTGTAGTGAACATATAAAAACACAAACATAGCCTATAGAATTATCATGAGCTCACGCTTCTTCTGATCTCCTGCAGACTAATCTAGTCACTGGCAATGCTGCTCAGTATCAGCTAATGTTATCTACGTTTTATTTCTGAAACCTCGCGGATGATTGTAACATTTTTTGAAAATAGTAAGCATAAAATGTTTTGATGCTCGATCAAAGAATCGGTGAGTCACTTTAATTGATTCATTTGAACAGAAGCTCAGCTAATAGTTCTAAGAATGTTCTCGGAAGGTTTTCTAAAAGTTATGAAGAAACATTTATCCAGTAACATTAATATAAAACTATTAACACATTGCTCATGATTTTTCTCTTTTCTTAAAAGTTTTAGTTTAGGTTCGTTCATATTACTTGGTTCAGAAAGTTAAAAAGGACATTTACATATCGTTCACAAAGTTAGAATCCCTTACTGTTTTCTGCAACCAAGAAACACTTTCAAATGTTCACAACTGAGAAAGTTTCCAGGAATAATGTGTTCATAACGTTAGCAAAATGTTCTCAGAAAATAGCTGGTTAAATAATTTATTAAAAACGAATAACAAATTGTAAAACTACTATCAATCTCGGCTGTATGGATGTTTATTGTGCTGTAGAAAAGCTCTATCTGTAATGTTGGAGATGTACTATACAGTACCAAAATAATCTATATTATCATCCAGCTCTAATATGATAAATGCAACCATAAGGAACGTAGATATTAAGATTTACATCATGATTTTCTGTAAAGCTGCTCTCAAACAGTGTGTATTATGAGAAGCTGACTGATTTGGATCAATCTCAGTACTGACCATTAAATTATGGATAAATGGACCAGTTTTATTTTGCAGAGAAACAACAGAATCAGCCCTGAGCCTTTCACAAGATGTGGGTTACCATCTACACAAGCACACACACACACACACACACACACTCATGTAGTGTCCCCATGTGGTTTCTTCATAGGTGTAATGGTGTTTCTACTGTACAGACTGACCCTACACCTAAACCTACCCCTTACAGGAAACACTTACATTCTCAACACACTTCATTCTGTGTGATTTAGAAGCTTGTTTCCTCATGAAGACCTAACTAATGTCCCACAAGCTCAACATTTACTGCTATTCCTATCTTTGTAGGTGATAAATACCACACACACACACACACACACACACACACACACACCTTTACCTGAACTCTCTGAAATCATGTGATGCAGAACTGAGCACTTCCTCTTTACGGGTTTACAGCCTCAAACCACTGCAGAACATGTTACCATGGTTACCCATGACCTCCATGCATCCTATAACAGAATACATGATAACAATAGCATGCATCTCTCAGGACCATCTAAATTACACACACAGCACTGATTAATTACATCTCAATTTAATAAAGTAACATGGAAACTAATATAACAGACTTTATGCTGCAAATATATTTTTTTTTGTTCAAATAAAATACTGACATTTAAGCCAAGTTAAGTACAAAACAATGATTGCACAAGCTCAGGATGACTAAGTTCCTCTCTCCCTGCAAACACCTGTGTGTTAGGAAGAGAAGGTGTGTGAAGATGATCTGAAATGACAGAGTAACACTGCCCTCTGCTGGACAGGTGATGAAAACCTCAACACACACACATTCATACAACTGTGCTCTTGTTTTCATATTTTATCATAGCTCGGTCCTGGATGTTGTTTGGTGAAAGCTAAAAGGACTCTTCACATCATTTTTTCACCAAGTTCAGACACACTAATGTTTTTGAAAACCTTTGATCTGTCAGACATGCTTAAAAATAAATCATAAACTTTGTCTGAATTAATTTTTACTTTAAATATTAAAATGTCCAAAGGATGTTTTGCTAGTGTTCCCGCTTTTAAATTTGTTTAAAACATGTTCTAAACGTTCTTTGAAACAGCTGTGGGAACACTCGAGACAATATTAAAGGTGCGGTTCACTCAAAAAAGACAATTCAGTCCTCGTTTACTCATCCTCAAGATGAGAGTTTCTGCATTCTGCAAAGAGAAAACACTTTGAAGAACTAAAACAGTTGACTTCCATAGTAGTCAAGTCACTGAAAGTCGACTGTTTCTTCAGAATCTTCAGCAGAGGAAAGAACATCATTCAGTTTTGGAAAAAGTTAATTCTTGAGTGAACTGGCCCTTTAAGAGAATGTTACATTTGATCATTAGGAGAATGTTACTTTTGAATGTTCTCTGAACAAGTTACATTTAAAAATGTTACAAGAACGTCTAGCTAAAATGTTTCAGAAGACATTCCAATAAACGACCAGAGAACTTATTAACTAATGAGATATTGAGTGTCTGGTAGAATGTGTCCGCAACCTTACAGAACTTTCTATTGCACTATTATTCCAACACTATATTTCCCTGTGAATGCTCAGCTTGGACTTTGAGCAGACAAACACGACCACAGGACAGGATGGGAGGGCAATCATCAGAGCTCTGGAGCTCATTAGCGGTGGGTTTGATAAAGGTCTCATTACCCTCGCAGACGTGGACTCGTCCTAATTTCTGCTGATCATTGATCTCTGATAGTCTTATCAGCCTCATATAAAGCGCGTCCAGCTCTGGCTCGGTCTCATTGATACACGTTCAGCTAAAGCCTAAAGATGATGTTCGTGACCCAGCGTCTGCTCGTCCTGACCGCTCTGCTGTCTCTGCTGCTGGCCTTACAGGTACATCACCTCACCATCACCGATCTGACCCATCAGAGATCAAAGCACTCACTAACACACCCCAACAAATCAGAAAATACAGTTAAAAACATCTCTAGTCTTCTAAGATTTCAATCATGATCTTTTTTTTTTTAAATCATTATTAATATTCAATTTTGTTGCATTTATTATTGCCGTTTTTTTTTTTCTTCTTTTACTGATTTTTTGAAATGTTAGTTCTAAATTGTTTTGATCTGGCTTGTTATTTCCAAACGTTTGTGTATCACATTTATTACCTGGAAAACACTTTGAATTGCACAATTTTTTTAAATTGTACTAATTAAATCAAACCTGACTGATGTTAGAAAATTATACTAAATTTTACAATCGGCAAATAAAACTTTGTATTACACGTGAAATTTCAATAGATTTTTTTTTTTTTTGAAATATGGAGACTAAAATAGATTTTAAATGCTTATTATTGTTATGTTTCAAAAATAGTAAATAAAATGTGAAAAAATATTGGAAAAAATGACTATATTCTGAAATATAAAACATACTTCAGCAAATCCATTAAATAATATTTGTGCTGTCATATTGGCTTAATCTCATATGCCACAAATAAGACAATATATCAGTTCCTGCGTATCAGTGATATCGGTGTCAGTCATAAAGCACGCTATCAGCTGATCAGGAGCAAGTCATGAGTCACTTGTTTCTAAAACAGGATCATCTAGTAATGTGCATGTGAAATACTTCCTCCAGCTGGAATAACACGGTTCTGCTCTCATGGTTTTCCTGTGATTGTAAGACGATGCGTGATGGACTGAAGAGCTTGTTTGATTCTGCCTGCTGCTTTTGTTTGCACATGTACTGTAACGCTTCTGTAAATCATTGTCTGAGTTGCACAATGTCACTCCCAGAGCAAATGTTTGGGTTTGACCGTCCTTGACAGCTTTCTAAATTTAGAGGCTTGAGTCTCTAAATTTGTACATCTGGGACATCATTTCCTCTCCAAATTGCAGTGAAGATGGGATATTAAACATATGCAAATTATCTCCGTCTGGAAACCAAAATAAAGGTGCTTAAAAGACTTTCTTCACAGTGATGCCACAGAAGAATCATGTTTAGTTCCACAAGGAACCATTCAGTCAAACGTTCTTTAACCATCTCTTTCTTACCTTCCTATAATCTGAAGGACCTTCTTTAGCCACAAAGAAGCTTTTTGTGAAACAGAAAGTTTTTTCTGCTTTTAGACAAAAAGCTTCTTCTACGGCATCACGAAGCAACTTCATTTTAAGAGTGTAGCTGCAGTTTTTGAATTGCATAGTTCTTGTTTCTTTCCCCTCACAATTGAGTTTATTTCTCCCAATTCTTTTTCAATTCCAATTTTCTTTCTCTCAATTTTGAGAAGCAAGTCAGAATTGCAAGGTACTATGAGAAGACATGACTTCACTGTGAGATGTAAGCCTGCAATAGCAAAAACAAAATCTGAAAATATGGGTCTAACACACACTGTCTGTCTGCCTGTAGGTCCAGACGGCACCCATAGACAGTGACTGGGCGACCGGACTCATCCATCGGGCCAAACGCTCATTACTCTGGAGATGGAACACTCTGAAACCCGTGGGTTCTGGATGCAGAGATCATTATGAATGTGGAACCAACTACTGCAGGTGAAGAATGGCACCAAACACTTCAGTCCTGCCACCGCGCTTCAGGCCGTCCCGAGTTCAAATCCCTCAACCACTTCACTTCACGTCCTCTCTACACTATCAAATTAAAGGCAAAAACACCAAAAGTAAATCTAAATAACAAATAAATGAAATAATAATAATAAAATTGGCAAATTTTTCTGCCAAATATAAAAAAAACAAAAAAAACAACAACAACTGAATACAACAGACCATGCAGTAATATATTCAGCTATACATATATTGTTTATGTATTTCAAAAAGTACATTTATAGGCTACTACATATAAAAAAATATAATTCTTAAAGGCTAAAGGCCTTTTAGGCCATATTAGCATTAACTATAATGTTAACAAATGAGAACTTACTGTAATGTGTAACCAAATGCTTGTAGAAGTTTTCCTATAAAGGGTTTAGCACAGTTGACAAGACAAAGAGTGGGATTTTAAGTCGTTAAGATAGACTCACGGTTTGTGACAGGAGGACTTTAAGTTAATTTTAAATATTAAAAAATGACTTCTGATTTCTTCAACCAAGACAACAGACTAACAAACACCACAAAACATGACAGCATTCATCAAATCAAATGATACTTACAAAGATGTTTTTCCTCCAGTAAATAAATGATTCACTTCCTGCTAGAAGATGCTGGAAACATAAATCCATTCAAACTGATAAATAAGCAATGCGAATCACAATTTTAAAGGCCTTTAAAAAGGGGGTAATATGTGTGACTCGATTCGCCAGTGATTCAA
Organism: Enteromius afrohamiltoni; assembly: GCA_034779775.1. Lineage (NCBI taxonomy): Eukaryota > Metazoa > Chordata > Actinopteri > Cypriniformes > Cyprinidae > Enteromius > Enteromius afrohamiltoni. Next base: position 412,826 of record JAUYWG010000059.1, read on the forward strand.
AATCCAATCCTATTTGAAAGTGATTCAATTGAAACACGATTCGAAAGGATTTCTGTCGCTCAAACGCAGAATCATGCTGTAAATAATGCTAGTGGTTCGATCAGAACCGGACCACATTTGAAACTGAAAGTTTCCAGTTTCACCAGAACCATATTGGCTGATTCAAACACGCAGTTCACTTTATTTTGGCGCGTTACAAGGGATTTTGGCGCTTTGCAGAGACGCGAATTTACCGCGAAATTATGTTTTGAATAACGCATAAAAGATCTACACTGCGACGTGCTAAGAAATGCTAATTTATCGCACAATATCTCTATGTGATTGTATATGGACAACTCTAATCACAAAAAGTCTTTCACACAGAAACCTGAACCTTATAAGCTGTAAACAGATAAGAGGTTATCACAAAAAAACATTGACCGCTGAGTGAATCAGCAACACAGCAATTCAGATTTATAATGCACTCCTGCACAAGCGGGAAATGTTTTCACACATTTTATATTTCCTATTTTTATGAGTGTCATATTATTAAGCGAGTGCTTCAGAATTAACCTACCTACTTCTCCTCTTTCAGGAAAAACATGTGCTCCTTCAATAAATATCAACAGGCATAACTGAGGATGATTGATGACGCACCAAATGAAATGATGGAAAACAAAAATGGCTTAAATTGTGCATCCCTTTGATTTCTCAAACATCATGACCTACATCAATCTGACAGAACACCTAAAGACAGCAGAAGACGTTCAGATCTACGTCAATCTCAAGACTGTATTGAATCTCACCAAGAAATGTCCAGGTCATATTAACCTCCAAAATCAGAACTGTTTTTATTTAATTGATTTTGGCACATGACTCGGCCTGTTCTTGGCACATTCACCTCCTCAGAAAACTCTCAGGAACACGTCTACAAGAAAACTCAGGTTTCATCATCGATGTTTTATAGTTGCACAGATCTTGATAACGTGTAAAATATTACCTTTGCATCTATAGTTTCTGATTCAGATTCATTGAGGCCGAGATGTTTGATCTGATAAAATACAAACACGCATGGCAAAAGAATCTGTAGCAAATCTTTTTCATTATAAGCTGCAGCGTCCAGAAGAATCAGGACATATTTATTTTGTAAATATCAGGCACATAAAGTGAGATGGTGTAACATGCTTTTTTTGTTAAAATGTTTTATTGTTTGTCTTGCTATTTTTGTTACATTGATAGTGCAATATTTTTTAAGGAACCCAAAAACTTAAATGCTCGTATGATGAAATAAAGGCATAAAAAAATGAATTTTAAAAATGAAATCAATCACGAACATTCCTTTTTAAACCAGTTAACATCATCTCTGGGTCTTAATTCATAAACAGTTCACATTATCGTTTCACAATCATCTTAATCATGAGATTTAGTTAGGATTTTCACCCTGGGAAAAGTACATTTACTTTCAAGCTGAAGTGAAACTGAAATCAGACCACAGTTTCAGATCAAACCCACAGGCATCACGTATCGTTGTAATATTGTAAACTTGGCAACCCTCAAACCGTCCCTTTTCAGACCTAATAAACACCAAACCAGACATTAACTGCCACCAAACACCTACAACAATAAAATATGAAATGAGCCGTGCAGGACATGAGGTTTACTAATCAAAATATGAACATTAAATATACTGATGAAGCGGAATCTTCTCAATACTGTGGTAATACTGATGAAACGCTTTATACTGCATTTACAGAACACTGAGAACAAGGTTGTTTCTGGTTATTTACAAAATTATAGAGTTTAAACTGAGTTTAAATTAGTGATTATGGTTGATTTCTTTCAGAAATATTATAAAAGTGTTATTAGCTGACTCTATAAACATTATTGAGCCAACGTAACGTCAAAATCTTGGTTTGCATCGAAGAAAAACCACTTAAAACAAGAGCAAGTACATCATGGCACCAAGTTATTTGGTCATTAAAAAAAAACTTTTTAAGTAATGATTAAGTAATTTTAAAATGTGTCTGGCACAACACTGAGTCACTAAAACTTACATGAGTCCTGAAATCAGTTTGAATTGGCACCGCTGTCAGTTTATTTGTCAGATGAGCTCATTGCAATTGCATAAGTGTATTAATATAGGTGTGATGTGTACAGGTGACATCAGTATCGATATATCTGATGTGTAATGTGTTGCATCACGTCTACTGTCACTCTATTAGTGTTTTCTGATTTATAATTCAGTTTGGGATGTGAAAGTCATTGGCTGATTTGGACACACCTGCACGATTTGGTTCTGTGACACTCATTCAATGCATTAAAAACACGTCTGAAAGACCTGGATCCGAGGCCAGGTGACCGGAGACAAACTTTGAACTTTGAGTCTCCTGCTGCATGTACTGATGCTCCCTGAACGGACTCTGGTCGTGTGAAAATGAAATCAAGCTCAACGTCTAAACACATGTCGGTTCATCATGACATCTGGGGAGTTTACGATGAAAGCAGGGGCTGCCGCTCGGCCTCGGTGCTCTGAGAGACAGAAAAAACTGTTTGAGAGACATTCAAATAAAGCAAATGTTTTTATCACTCGGTTAACTTATTTCAATGCTAACATAAGTTCTATTAGAATCAAACATGACTTGAGTTTTCTGTGTATTTCAAATGAACAGTGTTATGGCTGTAGAAATCTTGGAGTTATCTTCGATGGCCGCCTCTCATTCAAAGACCATATCGCTAAAACTGCCCGATCTTGCAGGTTTGCCCTTCATAACATTAGAAAGATCAGGCCCTTTCTTACAGAGCAAGCCACACAACTTCTGATCCAGGCCCTGGTCATCTTTCTTCTTAGCAGCAAATAAAGAAGTGTTTTGGAAAAGTCAGCCTTGGATGGTATTTATTGATTAATTAAAACTTAATAAAAAGTAGATTTGAGCCGTTTCAAATAGTGAAAGCTGAGCGTCCCGTGTTCGTGCCATCCACTGACATCCAGGGCGCCGTTTCTTGCGTGAGGGGAGACGACAGGGGAGAGATCCACCATTTAATTTTGTGGTGTATGTGTCACCGAAGGCTTAGGGGTCGTTCACATGCAGCACGTTTTGAGCGAGCAAGCTCTTTATTTTCTGTGTAGTTTAAAACCCAAAGCAGAAATGATTTTGTAACTGACAGCGCCTTCATGCACCGATGCGCTTTGGAATTGGTGGAGGAAGCGACGCTTTGTAAAGGTACCCTTATGTTACATTTAATGCTCAAGTATGGTTAACGCCAATATAAACATTATTTTAGTGTGTTAGAGCAGAAAGATGCTGGGTTGAAATGCTTATGAAATGAAACGTTACCCGAATGCTGCACTCAATACGATTAGGCGTATCGTTCCACCCCTAGTATATATATATTCTTTTTTCTAAATATATAGTTTTTGTGAAGGAAGTGATGTGAGAGCCTCACCAGTGGTGTCTGCTGTCGGCACATGAACACGATAAAGATGATGCCCAGTAAGATGCCTACACTGATCACTATGAAGGGGATGTTGATAATCACATTAGCCTCGTTAACAACCGCATACAGCTTCTTGGCAGATTCCTCGTCAATAAGGACACTCTGGAAAACAGGATGGAAGCGTTTAGAAGATAAGAAGAAAAGAGACAGAAATGAAGAAAAACACTTTCATATTTCCTCCTCGGGCCCCGTGTTTTTCTGTCTGATAACGTGAACTCAAAATAACTGCTTTAGAGTTAAGATCTCATTCGACAGAACTATGATCTTTTTCATTTAGTTCCCTTTCATCCAGAAAAAAACAAACAAATAATCTAATGCTGAAACTGGTTTATCTCTTTATTTTTTAAACTCTCATTAAAGTCTCATTTACTCTTTCATGCCTTGTGTCGTTCAAAGGTTAATGTAAAATTTGCATCATGTTTGGACACTTTATCTGTTGCACCTTTCACCTGATTTTGCATCCACAAAGCAACAAATACACACGTGATGAGAAAGTCAAGACAGGAGCACTTGATCTGTTTGGAAAATCAGGATATTCATGTTTAGAGTGTCTTAGTGTCTTCTTTACAGTTGGATTTAGCAAATTAGATCTAGCTGATAACACACAGAGTTGAATTTTGTGACAGTATATAAACCATCCAATAGTCGAGGTTTGAAATATGGTTATATGTGTCTTTATGTGAGAGTGAAAAACATTAACGGAAGATTTCAGTTCATCTTACTGGAAATTGAACCCATGACCTTGACGTCGTTGAACTATCAGAACTCAACAGGAACACAGGTTTTGACACGTAGACAAACTCTGACAAGCTATAAAAGCCTTATGAAAATATAGATGATCATTTTCTAAATGATTACCTCATTAAGGTACATCACTGGAAACACCAGCGTCTGGATCTTCCCGGTTTGACTGCAAAACAAAAAAGAAAATATGATTTCCATGGTACGTAAAGATGCTTTGAGCATGTTCATTAAAGGAAAGTAAAACTAAACGTGAAAACAATAAATAAATAAATAAACATATCTCAATATTTCAAAGTTTCATTAAGTTCAATACTAAAATAACTCAAATTAAAAATAAAACCAAATTATTCAAACTTTAGCTAAGATTAAAGTGTAACTAGAAAATAATAATAATAATAATAAAATATCTAAAAATATGAACTATAACTATAATTATACCATTACACATGGATTTAGGATTAAAACCCATCAACAGAAGTTTCAAATGAATGCAATATTTGTAATATAAACAAAATAAACAAACAACAACAAATATATATATATATATATATATATATATATATA
>JAUYWG010000059.1:425791-437294 GCA_034779775.1 Enteromius afrohamiltoni
TTCCGCGTCTGAGTCTTCCATCACGCTACACGGGGACATCCTCGATCAGTCATCTCTCGTCTGCCTCCGTGACAAAAGCTGTTTGAAGTTTTAAAAGCATGAAGTTTGAAGCAGTTTTAAATTTTAAAAGCTTAAATTTGAAAGAGTTCTTAAAAGCGATCTTAAGTCTGAAGCCATTTTAAAAGCAGTTTTAAGTTTTAAAAGCATGAAGTTTGAAGCAGTTTTAAAAGCGGTTTCGAGTTTTAAAAGAGTTTTTTTTTAAAGCAGTCTTAAGTTTAAAGCAGCTTTATGCTTGAAGGAATTTAAAATCTTAACATTTAAAGCAATTTTAAGTTTAAAGCCGTTTTAAAAGCTTAAAGTTTGAAAACGTTTTTAAAAGCAATTTTAAGTTTTAAAAGCTTAAAGTTTGAAAAAGTTTTTAAAAGCAGTTTTACGTTTTAAAAGCTCGAAGTTAGAACCAGTTTTAAAAGCAGTCTTGAAGCAGTTAAATGCTTGAAGCAATTTCTAAGTTTGAGGTAGTTTTGAAAGCTTTAAGTCTGAATGTTTTAAGTCTCTCAGACAGAATGTTATGCGGTTGCTAGAGTTTTCCTTGTGGCTTCAGATAAACAAACATAGAAGCCCTGAAGTGTTACTAGGTTTTCAGGAACATAGAATATGTGATCATTAAGGGAAGCTTGTTTGTGCAAGAGAAAGCAACAGCAAAAATGCAGTCATGTGAATCGCCTTCCCGTCAGTCACACATCAAACGGAAAACAAGACCAGCATGTGGTGTCATCACTGACCTGTACGTGTACGGGCCGATCTGCTGGACGAAGGGTTTGTCTCCCTCCAGAACCTCTGCAGGATTGGTCAGATTAAACAAGTAAAACTGCATGTAAACCGGTGGCGGTGGGTTTTGAAACACCGAAAATGCCTCTGTTCCATTTTCCAAAACTACTTGCTGTAAAGGAAATAAAATATAGTAGAAATGACCAAATTATTTTTTTACTAACTCATGGTTTCTAAAACTATTTAAAAAGAGAAGCACATAAAGCTGCTTCACACAGATAACTTTATAATATCTTATATTTCATATCCAAGTCCATATTTAGAAAAATCTGCATAAAAGTATACATTTCTGGACATGGTATCATTATGTAAAAATCATAAAAACACCATATTTTGAACATATGCATGACATTTTCATAAACAAAATGTAGATACAATGGTGAATGAAGATTATTTATATGAATGTTTCAGAATTTTACATTCATTGTTACTATAATTTTATGCGAGTTGTAATTGATCATTATTTATAATAACAATAATGCTTGATACTGTACTGTACTTGTACTGAATAATGATATTGCTTTGTAATATAATACGTTATTATAATATTATAATAAAATCTATTACATTATAATACACTGCCTACTTAAATTTTACATATATTTTAGCACTTTTTAGATTTTCTGTAAAATGTAAAGTGCTTTATAAATAAAATGTATTATTATTATTATTATTATTATTATTATTATTATTATATAGCTTATGTTTGGATTTCTAATTTTATCTTTATACCAGAAAATGGCATTTCAAAATATTGCCACGTTATATTACCCATACATACTAGAATTTAAACACCATGGTAAATGAACATGGTGTATATTAAAGTTCTATAACATTAGGCAAGGAGAAAAATATCAATAAATAATCAATAAATAAAAATAATACACAATATACTGTGATATTATAAAGAAATATTATATTATAAATGACAGTCACAGAATATGTATGAAGAGCATAAGATATATAGGATATGAAAAGCACACTCATACTCACTGACCTCCTTTATGGTGTTGTTTATGAGCTTCTGAAAGACCTGCGTCAAAGCCATCGCGATCCCGGCGATCAGCAGCAGGACGCACAGGACTCCTGCGCCGTAAACACAGCACGACCGGAGCATGATCCGGCTCGGCTCGGCTCAGCTCTGAAAGGGGTGGACAAAGACACAGAGCAGCTGAACCCGACTCAACAGTGTTTACATGTGTCAGGGACTCCGCAGCACACAGAGAGAAATAAAAACGAGTGTTTGTCACGAGACCCGAGGTGTTCCTGCAGGGGGCGCTCGATGGCTCACTGACACGATCCTTCATAGTAACACATACAAAACCCTCCTCCGGGTTTGTGCTACTAGAACATGTGTGGACGCTGGAAAATATAGTCATTTAAAAATACCAACCCCAAATATTTTTAGATGGCATGCAGAAGAAACGCTGAAAGAACGTGCATATAACCAGATAACTCTGAGAAAAGCTGAGATAGCGCTGAGAAAAGTAACAGCTGTCACGTGACAGCGCGGTGCACGTGGGCAATAAATAAAACTTGATTAATACATTTAAATTGACATTTCAATGTAAAATACACAGTAAAGTTGTAATTATCATAAATTATTACTTGTATTACTAGGGAACCCGATCGATTAGCGACACGCCCATATTGAGCCTCGCGCTGTTTAGCATCCCATCTTTTTCTATTTCTAGCAAAAAATGAAAGTACCTTTAGACACTCATGAGTCATGGACTTTTATAACATGTTTTTCTTGTGCTCTGATTCTGAGAGGATGATCGTGAGAATCTTCACTGTAGCACAAATCACCATTTATTACGTTTAGAGTGATTTTTAAAGTCTGTAGGAGATGAATCAAATGTAGCGGATAAAATTGGAGTGGCGCAGCTAATGGGCGTAGAACATTTTGAGAAATCACATGACCTCGTCTGAGCGGGGCGCCTTGCGAGCGTAGAGCGTCGAGACGAGGTCACGTGACTGCGTGCGCATGCGCAGAGCCTCTGGCGGTTGTCCGAGTGATTCGAGTGTTCTGGATGTTTAGAAGGCGTGTTTCTGAACGGATTCTTCTGATCAGCTTCACTTTAAGTTACCCGCACTTTCGCTTTCTCTCCGTGACCTGCGAGGATTGATCTGGTGAGTTTCTGTTTTCGGTAAAGTCGCCAGTCATGTAGCAAAGCGGAAGTTTCAATCCGATTCAAAACATTTGCCGCCAAGAGTCCAAATGCAGATCGACTTTATTTACCCACTCTCTCCTCATGATCAGTAAAGACTTTAAACTCGCTGTGTTACATTAATAAATTGTCTTTAAGGACTATTTCCTCGAGAAATTATGCAACCGAAACAGGAAAACTCCTCCTGTCAAACATATAAACCTAAAGGTGTTAAAGAACTGAAAAACCTTTAACGATGCTATTTAACTAAACTTATTAAATCTATATTACCAGTAGTTAATGTAATCTTTCAGATTCCACAGACCCCAAAAGGACCATCATACCTTTTTAATGCTATTAACATTTAATAAAATAAGATTATAGATGCGTGTAAATTAAATCAGGGAAAATATATTATAGGTGTGAGGAAAATATTATGTGGAAAAAACTTACTATTTTAATTATTTTATTTTAAAATGTTTAGGTTAAGCTCATTGCTTTAATTTTATTATTGAAGAATTGTAATTATTTTTATTTTTCATAGATGTCAAGCAACTTTTCGTTGGTTGAAAATATATATATTTTTTTATTATCACTTTTTTTTCATAGTTAAAATGTGTACTATATATTTTAGTACTACTAAATTCATAATGTTTTGTTATTGGTCGAAAGACTTCATAACCCCGTGTTATAAAACCCATACTGTGTGCTAATGACACACTGATATAAGTGTGTGTGTGTGTGTTTTTGCAGACCGCTATGCGTCCAGCGTGTGATGATGGCATCTAAAGACGGTCTGATGTCTCCGGAGTCGAGCGTCACGTCTCTGCTGGCCACTTCAGGACTCCTGCAGAGCTCCTTACACCCGGAGCCCGTCCCCATCATCAAATACAGAGACAGACACTACACCTCTGCGTCAGACGCGCTGGACGCTTACATCACTGACTTCCAGAGGAGTCTGAGGCACTCGGAGACCACCACCGGGAAACTTGAGCTGCCCAAAGAGATTTCTAAACCTCATCCCAGAAACAGAGACGGTAAATCATTTCATTACATGCAAATGAATTAAAGTTTTAAGGAACACTCTACACTATCAGTCACTAGTGAGAAACAGCATGCGTAACGTGGAGTTTTTATTTGCTTTGACGTGTACAGTACTGAAGACGAGTTTGACGGACGAAGAGCTGATCTTCCTGAACATTCCCGTCCGGAACAGAGACTCGGATCGGCTCAGTATGACCACTGATGACCTCCTAGCTCTTCCAAATGACGGCTCTCTCCCCGTGACCCGCACCTCGGCCCTCCTCTCCCGCTCTGGGAGCTTACCGCTGGGATCAAGCCTCAACTCCAGCTCCCGCTTACGCTCCCGGGCCATTATGGACCGCAAACATCGTCCCGTTCCAGCAGTGAGGGTAAAATCTCTCCCTGTGGAGCATTTAATGTTGGACAGTTTGCGGTCACACAGTCAAGCTCCTCCCCCTAACAACCCGCCAGCCAATCGGACGCTTCCACCCGACACGCCCAGATCCGGTCATCTCCCGCGCTGGATGACCAGCCAGAAATCCGAAATGGATTTTTCCGGGATGACCAGCGTCCCTGAGCTGAAGTACCCGGCGTGGCTGAGACAGTGCGAAGAATCTCTTCCTCCCAGACTTCCTTCATGGGTCGGAGAACTGGAAGAGTCCAGTGGAGAGCGGCAGTCGGGTGCTGAAGGTCAGCAGGGTGTCAAAGGTCACGCAGGAGAGCCGTATGGATCCCGGTCCAGCGGTCAGTGCAGTCTGAGAGATCTGCGTTTACAGTTTGAGCAGAAACTCCAGGCAGCCGAGAGAGGAGCGGTTCACGAAGGAACACTTTTCAGAGGTTTGCCAGTGAAATATCAAACATTAAATATTTTATTATGAAAAGTATTTTTACTATGTGTCATCATTAATGGTGTTATTTTAGTATCATTAATATCATTGTATTCATTTTTGCTTATTGAATAACTTATTTCCTATTTCATATTTTAGTTTTATTAAATTAGCTTTTATTTCTTTTCCATTAATTTTTGATTTCAGTAATGTATTCATATTTTTATTATTATTATTTCGATTTTTTTTTTTTTATCCAATTTAGAAATTATTTTAGCTTTTTTAGGCAAGTACCATTTTTTTTTTTATCCTTTGTATTATTAATTTTTATATTCAGATTGAACTTAAATGAATTAGTGAATAAATTGTAGTTTATTCAAATGAATGCAAACCCGGCTCTTGTGTTTCTCTCTGTTCAGATGATAAGATCTCTTCTCTGATCTTCAGAGCTGAGCAGATGTTAAACTCTCCTTCTTTTGTTCACTGTGAGCCGGTGAAGGAGCACAACAGCTCATGCGAGACGGAGGATGCTCTGGACGCGGACCGATCCTGGGACAATCCACCTGTGATGTTGTGAGTGATGGACCAGGAGGATGTTTTCACACTGAACCTCCGGAAACTGCTGCTATTTTTAAGCAAAAATGGCTCTTAAAAGCAATGCAGAGATCATAGATTTGTATTAATACAATGTAAATTGTTTTGAATAAATGCATCTAGTAAATATAAACCATATTTCACCGTCTGTAGTAAACCTCCGGTGCCAGTGGGTGGCGCTGATGCAGCTCCAGCACCTGAAGAACTTCAGAGGAGCCAGGTACAGTCCTAACGATGTCTTCTGTTCACTTAAACTCAGTGCTCTTCGGTGTAAACCTGTCTGTCTCCAGTCTGCAGCGTCTTGTTCATCAGGATACAGCAGCAGAAAGCATCCGGGTCCGGTGGAGGCGCTCAAACACATGCTGTTCCGCCTGCAGTCCGTCGAGCACAAGATCAGCCAATCACACGACTCCAAGACCTCTGCGTCTTCAGTCGCACAGCTGGAGAGAGACACACCGGTGAATGGAAAACCTGCGTTGATCCTGTTATAACTGAGAAAGCTCTGGTTATAACTGACAAAGTGTTATTGGTGGCTTTTTTCAAGGTTCCTCAGCAGGACACAGAAGAAGCTGACCTGGGAAATGTGGAGTCATTAGAGAGGTCAGGGGAGCGGCGCCGATGGAGTCAACTCAAGCAGGTTCATTGTTGCTGATCTTACATCTGTTTCCTCAGAGCTCTTCATCACCTGGACAGACTGAAAACACTCGTGGACCACATGAACGAGAGGAAGGCAAGAGCAGAGGATGATGGGACAGATTGTACAGAGACACCTGCGGCTAATATCACAGACCGGACAAGAATCAATAAACGCTTGTGAATCAGAAATCACAAACTGTCATCATCCTACAGATACAGATGTTTCATTGATCGTATAATTGCTTTAAAAACATCATGAAGGATGAAAATAAATGAACTATTGAGTAAAGCGGTTTCAAACGGCACAGGCTTTTACTGGCAGTGAGCAGCATTTGACCGGATCGGTCAAAAATCAATAAAGTGTTTGTCTGCAGTGCTTATACAAAACATATGAGAACAATGATTCGTAGCGAACTCTGGCTGATGTTTGGCGTGTATATATTTGACTTTATTTGGAAGTTGCATTAAACTACATTAAAATGAGTCGTGCAGCGTTTCCGAGGATGGAAAACACCGGAGCAGTGTAAACCACAGGCGTACAATTAAAATGTAAACGGGGCCTTAGAACAATAATATTATGGAAATAGATTATTCTTAGAACACGTTCAATAGTCCTTATTATATTAACATACAGCAGCTACACTGCTAGTTGATCGAACTCAAAAAGCATGCACACCTCCAATACAAATGAATGATGATGGTTTTAGAACACACACACACACACACACACACATACGGTTTCAAGATTAAGTTAGTGGTGGTTTAAAGTTAAAAAGGTAAGGCTTTTCAATATAATTTCTCCTTGTCCCAAAACAATCTGATTTTGAGATGCGAGGAGTTTAACCCAAACCTTTTTCCTGAACACTAATGAAGACATTTAAAAAAAAAAGCAACTGAATGTATATTCACCCAAAACTTCAGACAGTTGATCCTATAAATCAATCGTGTGTTTTCAGAAGACTTGATCTGCTGTTGGGACAAACCGTTCTCATTGCTTTTATTCGGGCACAGGCTGATACGGATGGGTTTTAATGTATTCACTGTTGGACTGTTAACAGTATGTGCTGCTTTGCAAAACTTAAGATCCGTTACCAGATGTAAATGCAGACACGTCCAGAAAAACAGTTGGTTTGGAAAAAGACGAGCGACCAATCCAGAGTCAAGAGTTTCAGATCAAGTATATAATCAACATCTTCATGCAAACATCTCAGCGATATAACAGCAAAAACAAAGTTGGGTTCTAAATGTGGGGGGAAAAAAGATACATTACCTAATTATTTTTGTGTATAAACTTATTCTACTAACCCTAAACCTACCCTAACAGTCTACTCTGAGAGAACTAGTTGACATTTAGTTACAAAATTACTTACTTACTGGATTATAGAAAAAACGTGGAACCCATATTTCTTTTATAAACTGTATTTACCTGAAGACTTTGTCTACGGTGTTCTTCTTTGTTTCCTTTGTTGAATGCCACGTGCAAATGACGTTTATGTCGACCAGCTTTCGGTTCTTCGAGTGGAACTGGGGAATAGTTTGCATAAAATCATCTGAGTACTTTATTACTGTTCATTTAATTCTGGAACTAAACTGGTGCGGGAACCAGCTCTAAGTCACACCTGCCTGGAAGTTTCTAATAATCCTGAAGACCTTGATTAGCTGGATCAGGTGTGTTTGATTAGGGTTGGAGCTAAACTGTGAAATGAGTTTGAGATCAATGGTATTAATGCATTCTGAAGCAGCAGTGATCAGGCAGATTCTGCTGGTAGGCCACAGTTCTGAAAACTATCTCGTTCTGGATTGAAAAAGAAGAAAAAAAAAAAAAAAAACTGTTCTTGTGAGTGGTTTTATTTGCTCTGGTTCAGTTTTAATAATCAAAGCAAACATAGTTAATATTTCATCACTGCATTACTGGTCAGTGCTGCGGCCATGAGTCACTTCAGCTCCATCATGTTTGCACTGCTGGTCATCGCTGGGCTGCAGGTGAGCGTCGAGTCTGTAGGAAAACGTGTTCGGCGAAGCTTTGCGAGATCATACACATCAGTACTGTCTGTGTCGAATGGAGCCGGATGGGGGACGTGGGGTCCACAGGATATGTGTCCACCTGGAACGTACGCCAAAGGGTTTAATCAAAGGGTAAGATAAGAATTGAATTAATTACAGTACTATGGGGTACTAATTAGTAGTACTCGTAGTAGCAGCTTTAAATTGAAAATTACTTGTGAGTTCTCAGTAACCGTTACTTTAGTAATGCATACTACCAGAGCTAAACTCTACAATGCATTGGACCTCCGAGGTAAGATTTGAGAAACCCAGTACTAGACTGTCTCATTCCATCATTTATACACCAAAGAGGACTCGAGCATACAAGACTCTAAAGGACTGCTAGGAAGTGTGACGGCAAAGAAACAATCATTGACAACATCAATCCAATCAAGCGTCTATATTCTATAAATTGTGCTGGATAATGAGCCACAGCTGTCACTAGGTAGCTCTATCCCACACTCAGACATACCCACTCAGTCATGTGCACAACATGCATGAATGAGATTGTGAACCCATGAAACATGACCAGAAGGACGTAGTCTCGGTAGGATGCAGTCTTTTGTTTGAGAAGCACCCACGTGTAAGCTAGAGTTCAGCTGTTAGTAATTCAGTTCCAGGTCTTTTTAAAGAAATCGCTCCTGCTTAATTTCACCTGCTTCACTTTAGGCCGTGTCCACACTAATGTTTTCATATAAAAAAAAAAAAAAAAAAAGCATGCTTTTCTCTCTGTTTTGGCCTTCTGTCTACACCGAGATGGTGTTTTTGGTCAAGGAAAATGAAGCTTTTTGAAAACCCTCTCCAAAGTGGATGATAACAAAAACAAACGCAGTTTTTGCTTCACAGTGTGGGCTGTGAAAACGGAGGCTTTTGAAAATGATGCATTTTAGTCTCATGATGCAGTGACCAATTCAACTGATGGCGAACGGCATTGTACAGCAGTTGTTTTGTTTGCTCTCAATTTTGACAGCCCTATTACTGATTAATATCATTTTGTACATGCTCCAGCTCACTGTTAGTCCATTTAAAAAAAACTGTGCTTTACCTCGGCGTTTTGCCACAATGTTTCAAAGAGACTGAAATGATGCAGATCGAATTTCTTGCGTTTCACAAATGCGCAGAACAGGAGCATAAGCGTTTTGTGTGGATGATCGTCAATTGAAAACGATGGTCTGGACGCTGAGCGTTTTTAGACGGATTAGTGTAGATGTAGCCTTAATACTTAAGTGTAATGTTACTCTGGATTGGGTTGGAGAATTTCCAGCCCTGTTCCTGAAGATACAGCAACAGAGAGTGTATTTGGGTTCAGCTGATCAAATCTTTAGTAGACCCCCCCAAAATATGTTAATAAAATAAATTTTAAATTTGACTTCAGATTACTGCTCCTCTCTTTCTAATGTGTCTTTTAAAAGGTGGAAAATTCAGTCTTTCTTGGGGATAACACGGCACTCAACGGGATTCGCATTTACTGCCTTGCTCCATCTGTAGTCCCAGATCCACGTTTGAGCTACTATTCAGTTCAGTCAACTGTAGGCAGGTAATGCTCAAACTTTTTTTTTTTTTTTTTTTTGAGCGCTTTTAAGAATCTTTCTCTGCAGCTGGGGTGACTGGACTGCTATTCAATGGTGTCCTCCTGGAGCTGGATTCTTGAGTGCTTTTTATCTGAGAGTTGAACCTCCTCAAGGATTTGGTGACGATACGGCCGCAAACAACATCATGTGAGTTTGTGCTGCGCTAAATTATCCTTTTGATCTAATCTGGTGATGACTGGCCTTTTACAAATTGCCTTGTTTTTGTTCGTCTTGATTGACGCGACATTTGTAATGCAACCCCTAAACTTCCAGATTTAAATGCGGTAATGGGGAGGCTTTCTTGTCGGGTGAGCGCACAAGCTGGGGCAGTTGGGGTGACTTGAGTGAAACATGTAGTGGAAAAGGGATCTGTGGTATCCAGACACGGGTAGAAGGGCCACAAGGTGCTGGAGATGACACCGCTCTCAATGACGTGCACCTGTTCTGCTGTGATTAAGGTGATGTTAACACAATTAAACACTTGGATCACAGAGCAACACCGTTTGGAAGATCTGTTAGTGCTATCTTATCTGAGGGGTTTTTTTTTTTCTCTCCCCTCTCTTCAGGTGTTCGAGGAGTACAATAGGAAAAACAAGATCAGATGGATCATGGGAGCTCATTAAAAAAAAACATGTGTACAGCTGTAATGAGGGCATGGTCATATTCCAACATCTATTAAAATTTGAAATGACACTAGTGTTTGATTAATATGCTGCTTCATTGACCTGACTAAAATTGTGTTGTTTTTTTTGTTTTTTTTTTTAATTCATTAACTACTACAAATTTTGTACTTGATGCATTTCAGTTGTGTGGGACTACTGCAAGTATAATTCAAATTAATTTTTTTGTATTAAAGACTATTATCCAAATCTCATTTATCCTCTTTAAAGATCTTAAAATGCAGACTTCATTTTTAAAAAGTGTAATTCTGATTTGTAATCTGTGACTCATGCTTAAGTGTTTACATGCAGGTCAGTGACCAATATCCAGATTATGTGGTTTATTTCATTTGCAACGATATCTTGACCACTGTCTGGAAATATAAGAACATTGATTCATAGCTTACTGAGGTTGATGCTAATTATTCAGAAGTTTGATAAAAATACTTTAATTTAACTTTAGTCTTGTGCGCCTCAAAGACACTAAATGCAGATTAGGAGCCACATGAGAGATTAAATGACAGAAATGTATTTTATTTTTTATTTCACCTATTTATGCACAATTGTAGAAATACAGTAAAACTAAGTAAATTGTAGCCTACCATTATAGAATTGTGACTCCACAAGTAGTGTAGAAATTTTAGGAGGTGAAAATCTAGAGAAATGACATACAATTGGCATGAAATCTGAAAAAAATTTATATAGTAGTCAACGGTTGAAGTGGATCAAAAAGTTGATCAATGTCATTCTAAGACAATAACCGGTATGGTTTAGTTTTTAGGACAACTATGATTAAAGGTTTTGATCCACTTCAAATGTTGACTACTGTACACAGTCATAACTTGTCTTTGGTGAAAAGCTTAGTCTCTTAATTGAAGATATATCTTGTCAATGGTGGGGAAAGAGTTAAATAATTGTACTTTTTTTTTTTTTTTTTTTTTTAAACTGAGATCACTGAGATAGATTTACAAATACCCTGCCTGACTTCTCAACTGCTCTGTGTACCCCTTAATACACATGACTAGCGATATGGGCACCATCTTTAATACGTTAGAAGCTGTTCCCCCATCATATTGAAAAAAGTAAAAGTATTGTGCCATGGTACAACAGTAATACCCATTCTCTCAAGAAATAAACTCGTAATCTTGAGCGCAAATGGAGAAAAACTAACT
>JAUYWG010000059.1:437394-450114 GCA_034779775.1 Enteromius afrohamiltoni
GTAAACATACACACAGTTAATGGAGAGCTGGAGTGCCATCCAAAGTCTTGCTGGCACATCCAGCTGATCGTCACACAGTGTTTGTCTAAAGTGTGTTTAAATGATATTCATTGACTTTAATATCCAAGTCGATTTAGTACTTTAGTTCTGTGATCACCTGCCAGAACTATAATATGAAGAAACACTGATCCAAGTTTGTTCTGCGGGTCAAGCCACTCAATATTTTGGCGTTTTACCGAGCAGAAGTTTCCAGGGACGTTAGTTAAGCGTAAGCATGTGCTTCTGTGTGTTCAGTCACGTACAGGTTGTTGCAGTGTTCCTCAGTGCTCCTGGCTGCTGATTGGCTGGAACCAGGATATGACAGGATTGATAAACTGTATAAATGCATTCTGAAGCAGCTGAGAAACAATCGGATTCTGCTGACAGACCGCAGAAAGTTCAGCTTTGGATTTTAGAAACGGTTTTCTTTGAGCGGTTTTACTGGCTCTGGTTCAGTGTGTTACTCCATCAGGTCAGTGCTGCAGCCATGCATCACTTCAGCTCCATCATGTTTTCACTGCTGGTCATCACATCAGGAATACGCTCTGAGCGAAGCGTCAGAGAGTACAGATCGAAGCTGACTGTGTCGAATGGAGGAGGATGGGGGACGTGGGGTCTGAAGGAAATGTGTCCAAGTGGAACGTACGCCGCTGGCTTCAGTCTAAAAGTAAGCTGAATTAATTACACTAGTGTTGTGCTCACACAATTGATCCAATGGAGGTATCTCCAGAACGCACTTGATTCAACTGAGCACATCTAAAATGTGTTACGTTGCTGTACATCCATCAAAACTGGAGGTTGGAGCCCAGATTATTCCTTTTATCTTATTTTTTGTTCTGTTTTGAAGGTGGAATATTCAATTGGTCATGGGGATGACTCTGCACTCAACGGGATTCGCCTTCACTGTGTTCATATCTATCAAGGCATGGCGCGCTCGTATGAAGACTACTCCTTAGTCCGGTCAGAAGTAGGCAGGTAACGAGCTCAGTTATAACAGCATACAGAGTTATAATGTAGCAAATCTGCTTAGGAGTAAGAGGCAGGGTTTTATTTATAAGCTAGACAAATTCATTTTCTAGAAATGTAAGATTGGTTTGATCTTCTTTTTTTTTCAGCTGGGGTGAGTGGACGGATGTCAAATGGTGTCCTCTTGGGTTCTTGACAGCTTTTCAGCTCAGAGTGGAAACACATCAAGGGAATGGTGATGATACGGCCGCAAACAACATCAAGTGAGTTTAGCTTTTGTGCTGTGCTGAAAATTATTTTATCTAATTTGGTTGTCTTGGTTAAAAATGACAGGTCTTGGTAGTTTGAAATGGTATATTTTCTCATAATGTTGTCATCCAAAGATTCAAATGCAGTAAAGGGTCTTTAGAGGGTGCTGGCACAGGCTGGGGTGACTGGGGTGGCTGGAGTCAAACATGTACAGGAAGAGGGATCTGTGGTATCCAGACACGGATAGAAGCGCCTCAAGGACGAGGAGACGACACCGCTCTCAATGATGTGCGCATGTTCTGCTGCGATTAAGGTGACTGCAGAGACGTTTGGGAGATATTAGTGATGTTAGTGCTGGCTTATCTGAACTTGGCTTTTCTTTCAGGTGTTAGAGAACGGCAACAAGAACAGCAAGAAGATCAGACAGATCATAGTAATTGATCAACATACTGTTATGAGCTCACATCAACCATGTCATGTAAAAGCCAGTCACAAAATAAACCCTGAGATGTGATTCGGACTTCATGATACATCAACTCCTTACTAAATAATTTCCTGAAGGCAGCTTAGAATGACTATATTGACAATGACAATATCTTTAATAACTGACTCATGAACTGGACTGGTGTGGATTATTGTGATGTTTTTATCAGCTGTTTGGTCTCTTATTCTGACGGCACCCATTCACTGCTGAGAGTGAGCATTTTCAGCTCATTTTTATTCCTGGATAAACTATTAATTTAATAGAATCTGCTTTACTGTATCTATTTGAAAAAAAAAAAAAAATTTAAACTATCAAGCCAAGCTGTTTCTTCCTTGTCCTGATGAGTCAGTGTTTGTCTAAAGTGTGTTTATTGACTTGCACAATCACTTAGTTTCGCATTATCATCTTGAATGATAACATGGATAAACACCGCTTCTTTCTTTCTTTATCCAAATTTACTCTTACTTCAGAAGTCAAGTCGTATGAAAGTATTTCTAGTTAAACAAAGTGATCATTTTAGTCGTGTTTTCCTGGCAAGTGTGTATAATTACAGGAAAGTGAATGTTCTTGTTATTTTTGTGGCTTTTTTCCAAGCTAATATTCTCTGTGTTGCAGAACATGTTTAGTGTTTTTCTCTGTACTCTCCCACATTACTAAATCAAAGCTGCAACTGAACATTTTATGGGAATTTTACCAAGTAAACACTTTCCAAGGACACTAACGGCATGTTTGTTTATTGACAGGACATTGACTTGTGCTCAGTTCTCCTGGCTGCTGATTGGCTGGAATATTGTTACTCTGGAAGAATTTATTGTTGTGATTGGCTCAAGTGTTGACTGACCACAGACATCTCTGAAAGCCAGGGGCAGTTTTTGGTGTAGAACCCAAACAGATTTAATTTCATCTGTGATTTAACTGCTGCTGCGATGCATCGCTTTATGTTTATCATGTTTTCACTGCTAGCCTTTACTGGGCTGCAGGTGAGCGTTCAGTCCGCAGGAAGACGTTCTGAGAGGAACATCGAAAGAACTTTCACATCGTTGCTGACGGTACCCAATGGGCTGTGGTTTGGGTCGTGGGGTCAAAGGGAATTTTGTCCGAGAGGAACACACGCTGCTGGGTTCAGCCTCAAGGTAAGTTAATCACAGACTCTTAAAGCTTTATCTTCGTCTTGGTTCCTAGTACAAATACCTAAACGAAGGTACATTTATTTGTGACCCTGGAGCACATATACAGAAAATTACCTTTAAAGCTGTCCAAATAAAGTTCTTAGCAATGCACATAAAATTAAGGTTTTGATAAATTTACAGTGGGAAATAAAAAAATGTATAGTCATGGAACATGATCTTCACTTAATATTCTATTGAATTTTGGCATAAAAGAAAAACCGATAATGCATTGTTGGCTATTACTACAAATATACCCGTGCTACTTATGACTGGTTTTGTGTTCCAGGGTTACATGTAAGATGCAAAAATATATTTGACATTAATCCATGGTTTATTGCCAGACTAAAATGTTTGTGTGAGTTGATTTAACTGAAAGAAATTTGCACTGACAGTAATGTTTTTTTTTTTTTTTTTTTTTTATCTAAGGCATGTTTGCAAAAGTTACCATAACCGAACTATGGCTTAATCCTGGCTTAAAGGGATAGTTCACCCAAAAATGAAATTTGCCCCATGATTTACTCTAAAGCCATTTTTTTCAAGTGCAGTAAGAATAAACTATGTTTAATCATTTAACTTCAAAGCACCTGCCATGAATATTATTATTAGTTCATTAACTCCCAGTTTGTTGTTGTTTGAGGTGGAAGAACGTACATATGGTTTTTGGGATAACACAGCGCTCAATGGGATCCGTCTTCACTGCGTCAGTGTGTCCAAAGACTCAAACATATATGAAGAAGACATCTCCGTTGAGTGCAACACGGGAAAGTAAAGGACTCTTATGTAAAACTATTTTAGAGAATGTTTACTTTAAGGTTATTATTAAGAATTCCTCCATTAAAGGTTAGGAACAGTTTCTTCATAAACTAGACACATATCCAAGGTTGTTCTTAAAATTACTGATTGAATTAATCATTAAAATTCTTTATTGTCTTCAATAAACCTTTGAAATAATCCTAAATTGTGATTTTCTCCAGCTGGGGTGAGTGGACAGAAATCAAATGGTGTCCTTCTGGGTTCCTGACAGCATTTCAGCTGAGAGTCGAACCTTACCAAGGAATTAAAGACGACACGGCCGCAAACAACATCAGGTGAATATATTACACTGTTTTAAAGCTGCTGTTTTGAGAGTTGTTGAAGGGTTAGTTCACCCAAAAAATTTAAATTACTGAGCGCCATGTTGTTCCAAACCTGCAAGACCTTTGTTTATCTTCAGAACATTGATATTGATATTTGCTATAAGATATTTTTGATGAAATCAGGGAGCTATCTGTCCCTCCAGAGACAGCAACACTCAACTGACATGATCCCAGATCCAGAAACATAGTAAAAACATCAGTAAAATAGCCCATGTGAGAGTCCATGGAGGAAAACTAAGTCACAGGAGAAAAATGGCAAAGTATGTCATTTTTGTTTTCTTTGAGTACAAAAAGTGTTCTCCTAGCGTTGCAAAACTGAAGTGATGTCACATGGATTCTGGATCTGGGATGATTTTTCAGACGTCAAGCTGTTCAATTCAAGTGGATCTATCATGTGTGTGTGTGTGTGTTTACATTGCTGTCTGAGTATAAAAAACTTTGCAAAGTCCTAAAGCACAAAGTCCATTAGTTATTCTGTATTTCAGAAAGCACAGTTCCTGAACTCGTACTAGTGAGTTTTCTTTCAGAACCATGCATATCTCAATACCTCAATACTTGTGTATGGCCCATCACAACACACTGGGTCAGCTTGTCAATCCGACCCCTTTAGGCAGTACGGAATGTAGAGGCTTTTTAGAAATCATTGCATTCTAGACTGAATTTCAGTTAAAACAAATACATGCAGTAATTGTAATTCCGAGATGACAACGTGTGATATTCTACTAAATTATATATTTTATGGCAACAACTCCAAAGCCCTCACATGCTCCTAAATTCGTAATTCCAATAAGTCGTTCTGAGAGTTATGACTTGGGCACTTCCTTTGAGTCCGGCAACATGGAAAGCTATGAGTAAAATATCACATGTTTAGATGGCGTGAACACAGCATAACATTACTGAATATTAGCATGGGAGGTGATCACAAGACTAATATTCAAACCATCACTGAGATCGTAAGTGTTCTATAAAGAGTCTTTTTGGCTAAATCCAACCATTCCCAAGCTTCCAACGCTTTTTTTCAGATTCAACTGCAGTGAAGGGACTTTGCTGCAGGGCGACGGCACAGACAGGGGCGAGTGGGGCAACTGGAGCACAGCGTGTCAGGGAAAAGCGATTTGTGGCATCATGACAAGGATAGAAGAGGATCAGGGATTTGGTGGGGATGACACCGCTCTCAATGACGTGGCGATGTTCTGCTGCAGTTGAGGTGATGCGACTGCAATAAACCTTTTGCATTATCACATACTGCAGAGCAAATGAGTTTGGTTTTTCTTTCAGGGGTAAGACAACGACAACAAGAGCAGCATAAGACCAGGTGGATTGGATGAGCTACTGTAACAGGAAGTAAAATCTAACAAACTTTAAAAAAAAAGCATACACAAGCTGACAGCATCATCCTGCTTCTTGTGCCAAATATCAGCATTAAAAGCATTAAAGTCTCTTTCTAAGAAACACCTTGTAGTGTCACATCCTTTATTACAATCAGTGCTAGTATCACAGCTATGGACTTTTGCCTGTGTTCCTGTTCTTCTGCCTTAGATTAGTTTTTGATCTGGGCTGTGCTCCAGTCTGAAAAAATTCTTTATATATTATAGAGTTGTTTGGGGTGAGAATAAATTAAACGCAATCTGCGATACCATCGTAATCATGCTGCATTGTGCTCTATGCAGCGGCCTGAAGGGTGTAACACACCCCGAGAGTAGCTGTACCTCACATTACTTTACCTTGACTTTGCTTTTCAAACCTGGAAGCCCAAGAAAAGCTCTGAAAAATGAAAAAAATGAAAAAAATACCTTTTTTATAACATTTGTGAGTGCTTTTAGTGAAGTGACTTGTGGCCTGGTATGGTGACCCATGCTTGGAATTCGTGCTCTGCATTTGATCCATCCTAATGGCACACACACATCGTGAACACACACAGCAGTTGGGGGAACGCAGCCTTGCTCAAGGGTCTTACCTCAGTCGTGGTATTGAAGGTGGAGAGAGTGCAGGGAATTCATTCCCACCATCTACAATCCCCTCTGGACCTTCGGGTTACAAGTCCAACTCCCTATGCATTAGACCACAACTGCCCAATATTCACGGAACAGTCTGTACATATCTGTTTGCATGTTTTATGACATTTTAAATGTTTATTAAATACCAACATATAAAATTAAATACCATTAAATACCAAATACAATTAAATACCAACATATAAAATATTTTAAACCAACACATTCTCCCAAAATATAATTCATTACAGTTGAAAATTTGTTATCTCAGCAAAATAAGGTTGCAAAAAGGGTTAAATAAAAGAGTATGATTAATCTTGGCTGTAATGTGTACTAGAGAAAAACATTTATTTTGTAATGAGATTTTTCTTCCATTGTAAATTCTTATTCTCTAATTCTCTAAAAGATCAAAGGTATTAGTGATGCATATTTTCACAGGTGCCTTATCAAATGTACCAGTGTATGAATAATTTTGAGCACAACTTTATATATATATATATATATACATATATAAAAGTAGGTTGCAGCTTGATAACCCTGGGAAAATGTAAGTCCTAAGACCAAACCAGTTGAGAACCACTGCTATAGACCACAATGTCAGGATGATACTGCATTATTTCCTTATCATTTTGTGTTGCATTTGGTTGTGAAAATTAGTTTGCGAACCAGACAGAGTTCTTTGTCATGCAATGTGACATCTATTGTGCAATGTGAACACAGCAGCAACTGAATGCTAGCCCAGGCTGTGTGAACCAACTTATTACCTGAACAACAGTAATTGATGTGTCAGTTAATGTGACAAGAATTATTGCCAGAATTTCCCCTTTCACCACATCACCCATGTTTTGCAGCAGCTTCACTTGAAATTTTAATAGTCTAGTCCTACTTTACTCAGTTTTGTTGTTTTATATGGTTTTCTTGTTTTTTGTCTTTTTTGCAAATGTATTGTGCAGTGTCCTTGGGTGTTGAGAAAGGTATCTATAAATAAAATGTATTATTATTATTATTATTATTACTGGGCTTAGTTGAGAAGACATATCATATTAAGTTTGCACACATATATTTTAAAAAGATTAAATAAATGTTTATTTCCAAATCCAGTCAACATTTAGACTGCTAATTGTTTTAACTAATAAAAACACTGATATCATTCTGTACGTTCATGCTCCTCACCTTCAATCAATCAACCAATGGTAATGTATAAAGATTAAACTATTTATTTATCAAATACAGAGACGGTCTCTGTAGTAAAGACGATGATAATCACTAGAAATCAGGTGTCCCCAACTAAGCAAGCCAGAGGAGAACCAAAACCCCATCCATGAGAGAATGGAGAAAAAACCTTATTTATTTTATTCCTGTATGTTTACTTTGTAACACTTTAAATTACTACACGCTATGAATCATTAGTTAAGCATTAGTAAATAGTCAGTTCATGGTTTATAAAGCATTGTTCCAACATTAAAAGTCATTAGTAAGCAGTTTATAAATACAGTTATAAATGCCTTGTTCTTGATTTATAAGCATATCTAAATGTACAAAGGAGATTTAAATGGTCAGTTATCTTCCTAAAAGAACAAATAAACAAACAACATAGAGGGATACAGAACTATTCATTTCAAGATTAAAAAAAATATAAATCTGTACACTTTATTTATTTTTTCTATGAAACTGAAGGTTTGTTTTTCATTTATCAACTGTACAGTTGTACGATTACATTTTTTTACGTCTTGAAAAATTATTTCTGTGTTCTGTATCTGCTTCATAAGAGCTTAACGCGGTATAAATAGTCCTCACTTTAGAAGATCTCACAAAAACGGACCTCTGGCAACTACTGAATGCTTTACAACTACATGACTTAATCATGAATTACAGCAGGAAAATGTGTTAATAAAGCATGTATTAACGCACTGAACAACTATTATCATGTGTCTAAATAATACGATTTATTAATGTAAATTTTAATAATTAGTTAATCCTTAGACTTTCTAAATGATCTTATTAAACACTGAGAACTCCTAAATAACTGGTTTGTAAATAATGTAATAATAAAAAAAAATTATAAACTGATTAATAAATTAGGAAAATACAATTATGAAACATTATATATATATATATGCTCACGAACAAGGCATTTATAGATGGACTTGTAAACTGTTTCCTAATGCATTATAATGTTGAAACAATTGTTTATAAAGGATTAAATGAATGCTAATACTTAGCTAATCATTCATAGTGTGTAGTTACCATAAAGTGTTATCAAAAAATGTTATTAAATAACATCTCAGTTACGGATGTAACCCTCGTTCCCTGAAGAAGGGAATGGAGACGTCCTGTCGCATATGACGATAAATAGGGATCTCAATTCGTCGGTCATATTCAACGTGACTCGGAGTGACTGATTAAAAGGGAATGTATTGTACAGCGTCTTTTTAGTGATTAATAAACACCAGGTAATATATAATAAATTCTAGTTGAGGTAACATAAAACACAATGAGTAACGAGTAAATGGATACATTTTAATTGACATAACTTGCTGTAGTCTTTAAAATGTTTGACTAATGAAAACATTTGAGTTGAATGGACTATAAAACTAGGTTGAGCCAAATAAAAAATGATTCAGATAACACTTTGAAGTCTGAACTTTGAAACTGACTCAACGTAAAATATCTGTGGAACGTGTTAGTAAATAATAAAAAGTTAAAACTGCTTGATATTTATTACAGTGTGAAAAGAAAAGCATTAAACACTGATTCTTCAGGGAACTGATCGGAGTTTTCTCTGTGGACATTTCCTTCTTTGGGCAAGCCATCATATGATTTAAGAAGTCTGCTGATTTTAATATTTCTTATTTTGAATAATAATAATAAATATTTTGCACTTTATTTTGACAGTCCACTTTAGACATTTTACTAACTAAGTAACTTTGTAACTACGTGTCAACTAATTCTCATTAATTTGCAACAACATGTAACTCTCAGAGTTAGGGTAGGTTTAGGGTTAGTGTAATAAGTTGGCATATACTTGTGTCTTATATGTACTTATACTTATTGTCTGTATGTTTTATGTTGTGGACCCATCAAAATAAATTGTTATTAAGCAATCAGTCTACTAATGACTGCTAGTTGACATGCAGTTTCAAAGCTACTTACCATTGAAATAAAGTGTTACCTATACTTTTTATAATTTACTTCCATTATTTTTGTATTTTCCTGCCATTATGATTCACTGAAGAAGGCTTGCTGGCAAAACGTTTAAGCAAAGATTAAGCAAGTGCAGATCCCTTACTTAAACACCCACAAAACCTCAGACACACTGGTGTGCCCGTGTGATAATGGTGACACAGCTTGTTGACCTCTGATTACTTTGATTGGACACCGAGGTTGTTGCATGAATTTGTGTTGTATAAATATGACCCATATTCCTTAAGAACGTACAGTGATAGCAGTGAACTCTGTGTTCGCTTGATCAATTCATTTCAGCTGTACTCCATCAGGTCAGTGCTGCAGCAATGCATCAGTTTATTTCCATCATGTTTTCACTGCTAGTCTTTACTGGGCTGCAGGTGAGTGTTCAGGCCGGAGAAAGACGACCTAAGCGAAGCGTCGACAGACCTTACAGTTCGGAGCTGACTGTGACGAATGGAGGAGGATGGGGGTCGTGGGGTCAAAGGGAAATGTGTCCACCTGGAACGTATGCCGCAGGCTTCAGTCTAAAGGTAAGACTTAATTACAGTGTGTTTAATGCTTGAAAAACTGCTGTTGCGGTTTCAGGTATGTCTAAGGAAACTGCACCTGCTCAAGCTTTTGACTGCTTTGCTTTAATACTAAAGAAACACGTTGAATTGTGCGTAGTTTATGAGCTGACAATTAGTACCTTCCCGTCACTGGGAGTTTAGACAAATCATACAAATCATTACGTACAAGTTGGTCCTGAGACTGTGGGATTCTTTCTAACGTGTCTTAGTGTTGTTTGTTTGATTTTTAAGGTGGAATATCCTATTGGTTCTGGGGATGATACTGCACTCAATGGGATTCGCCTTCACTGCATTGAGAGAGGCTTACCAAGCTCATTTCTTAAATACTCCTCAGTTCAGTCAGAAGTAGGCAGGTAAGAGGCTCAGTTTACACAGTAATGGTGCAGCACATTCGCAGCTATTAAGACATTTTACTTTAAGAGTTGGGGCAGTTTTTTCACAAGCTAGCAATTGTTTATATATATAACATTGCCTAGCTTATGAAAAAACTATATATAAATATATATAATTGTTTTAAACTATGATCAACTGTTTTTTCTTCTTCAGCTGGGGTCGGTGGATAGATATCAAATGGTGTCCTTCTGGATTCTTGACTGCTTTTCAGCTGAGAGTTGAAGGTCCTCAAGGAGTTGGTGATGATACGGCCGCAAACAACATCATGTGAGTTTGTGCTAATTTGGTGATTATTGGTCTTTTACAAATTGCGAATCTCATGAATATTCATAAGAACAGTTATAATGTGTTATAATATTTATTTATAGGTGGTTATAGCTTTACAATTTAGACCACACTGAACAAGACTCTACTTAAGTTACAATGGAATATATTTCTCGTAGACATTATGAATTACAAGTCTCATATCTTGCCATTTTACTGATGTTACTTTACATAAAGCTGACAAATACCACTTATAAGTAATAATAATTTATTTTTCAAACAGCCATAAAATCTGATCAAATGAATGTGTAACATAACCTTTTTTTGTAACATAACAGTCTGAAACGGGAAAGTCATACTCTTAAAAGTTAGCAGCACAAATAAATATTATGATGTTTTATAGTTATTTTTAGAGTTTTAACACTTTTTATTATTTCTTGCCCCAATAAATAAACATTGCGTCATCACTGGTATTGGGTATTTTGGCTTTAAATATTATGAGACCCTTGCACTTATTTTCTGAAAATTAATGAGGTTTTTGACAACCTATATGGGCATTCAGTTTCTCTTGTCGTTAATACATTTGGTCTAAATCTCACAACATAAAATACAACAGTGACTTATAATAACCTTATAATCAGGGGCAGACTGGGACAGACAGGGGCTCAGTAATGTCATGGACGGTGGGTGGCGTTAGGGTGATGCCTGAAGGGGGTCACTTAGTAGATCGGACGTTACATTTTTAAGAACGGCTCGTTAACCTACCTTATGCAGGCTGTGCTCCGTGGAGTGACCATTTTGAAACTTAAATTGTACTTCCTTTCTTATCATGAAAAATGCCAGGACATTTCAGATATGACAATATGGGACCTTTAATTCAGTGATTCCTCTATGCACCACTAGAAGGAGCCCACATACCGTACTTTGAGAATCAGTGTCCCAGGACATCTACAGTACAAGATGGATTAAAATGTCAATAAAGGCATGAAAAGATAAGACAAACATATGACAGTATGACTGAAATGTAAAGAAGTGTTAAAATGCATATTTATTACTAACATTTTTTTTTCAAGTACAAGTCAAAGTGCAAGTTCCAAGAGTTTGTTTTGCCTTGCTTTTGTTAATATTGATTGAAGCAACATATTTTATTGTAATGTTGCTATTCCCCAAGGTTCAAATGCAGTGGAGGGTCTTTCCTGCTGGGTGACGGCACAAGCTGGGGCGACTGGGGCAATTGGAGTCAGTCATGTGTAGGAAAAGGGATCTGTGGTATCCAGACACGTGTAGAAGAGCCGCAGGGCGCTGGAGACGACACCGCTCTCAATGACGTGCGCATGTTCTGCTGCGTTTAAGGTAATGTGAACACAGTCAAACACTCGGATCACAGAGCAACACAGTTTGGAAGATCTGGCTTATCTAAGTTTGTCTTTTCTTTCAGGTGTTAGAGAATGACGACCAGAACAGAAAAAATATTGGATGGATTATAATAATTGATCGGCATCTCACTTATTGTCTCTTATCACTTCATGCATTTCAAATCCATTAACTCCATACTGTAAAGCTTTTTCCTGAGGACATAACTA
The DNA here is from genome assembly GCA_034779775.1 of Enteromius afrohamiltoni. Lineage (NCBI taxonomy): Eukaryota > Metazoa > Chordata > Actinopteri > Cypriniformes > Cyprinidae > Enteromius > Enteromius afrohamiltoni. The sequence goes on from JAUYWG010000059.1 coordinate 449,430, forward strand.
TATCCCAGCATCTATTAAAATATCAGTCCAGCATAACATTAGTGTTTGTTTGTTGATTAATATGCTTCCTTGTTGACCTGATGAATATTTCCTTGAAAAATGAATATTTCTTTGCATCTCATTCACACATTTATTCATGGCCAAAAATATTCGCACCCTTATTAAATATAATCTGTGAAAGTTAATCTGCATTGTTAGTAAAAAAGAAAACACAAACACAAAAAACACACACACCTTTCATTGGATAATAAGTATTTAAAATTGGGGGAAATATCATCATGAAATAAACGTTTCTCACAAATACACATTGGACACAATTAATGGCACCCGTAGAAATTCTTAAGTACATTCCCAGTCATATTCACAATTTTGAGCACTCCAGGGTGATTATGAACATGAAATTATCCAGCCATGGTTTCCTGTTTCACAGAAATATATAAAGAAGGGAAAACAAAGCCCAAATTCCCTTAATCTTCAACACAATGAGAAAAAACAAATAATATATTTCTGATGTGCAGCAAAGGATAATCTCATTTCCACGATCAGGGCAATAATTAAGAATTGCAAATCAACTTATAATGTTAGGAAACTGCCTGGAAGAGGACGTGTGTAACACCCAGTACAGAGAGGCAGACAGCAAAGGTAAGTTTAATAGTTTATTGAAATTCAATAGAGTGGAGGAATC
>JAUYWG010000059.1:540493-550996 GCA_034779775.1 Enteromius afrohamiltoni
GGCCTAAACATACTTGAAAAGTAACAAAACTTTGCACACGCATCAGAACTGGCGAAAATGTACATCTGATATGGGTTTCAGAAGGGGGTGTGGCAAAATGGCTCGACAGCGCCACCCTTTCAAAAGTGTGCACCTTGAGCCATGTTTCACCTACATGCATAAAAACCGGTACACATGTTTAACACACTAGTACCTATAAAAAAGTCTCTCGGAGCAAAATCCATAACCCAACAGGAAGTCTGTCATTTTTTATATTCTCAGCAAATTTTGTGTCATTTTTGCTATTTTCAGGCGTCATACTTCACAGAGATTAGCTCAACACCAAATTTTGTGAGTGTAAACTTAAGGCCTTTGCTATGTTAAATTGCGAAGATCTAGAGTTTTCGCTGAAAAGCGTGACCGTGGCAGCCTTGTGAATTTTTATGTTTCGCCAGGAAACAGGAAGTTGTTATAACTCAGGTAGCTACACAATGTTCGATCTGACCCAAACTTCACATGTTTGATAAGACTCCTGACCTGAACAGATCTCCTTCACTAACAGTAAAGGTGCTTAAATTGTTTACATTTTAGTTCAGCCTCTTTTTTTTATTAAATTTTTATTCAACTTATTAAATGGTGAAATGTAGTCATTTCCAAGTGAAGATTGTCTCAGTTCAAGCTCTACACTAATTGTAATTTTTTTATTATGCATACGGTAAATTACCAAAAACAAAAAAAATATAAATATATATAAAATCCTAAAAAAGTTTTCCTTTGTTTTTTTTGCTTCTCCAAAAAAAAAAAAAAAAAAAAACACAAAAAAACTTTTATTAAAGGTGAAGGGAATCATAAATGTTTTCAAACAAGTTTCCATCATTTTATGTCATACTATGTCATTCTACAGTATTTGAGATTTTAGTTTAAGCTAGTTTTAAATTGGCGAAAATTGTCCCAAAGTATTTTCTTGCACATGCATAAAATAAAAAAAAACTATTTCAAATATGTTATCTTTAAACAAACAGAAATACCTGCAAATTGCTTCACAAATAAAAGCATGATGTTATAGGTCAAATGCATTAAACAAGTTTTTGTCATTAGAGATTTCACCTTCAAAACTTGTTTTGTTAAAACTTATATTCTAGTTTAGTCTGGTTTTAAATGCCATATACTTGCCATTTATTTGTAATTACGTTTGAATTTTATTTCAAAAGATCAGTTGTTTTTAAATAAACACATTCTTTCATTTTTCATGTTTTTAGCTGATTACGTTTGCCCAAACTCTTGATTGTTGGTTTGTGTGTTAAATCAGCACTGAAAGCAGCACTCGGTCCACTTCTCTGATGTGAAAAAGTGATCTGGCAGTGGATATAGAAGATCTTTTGAGCTTCTAGATCGTCTCTCTTTATTGAAATCACACTCAAGTGACAAAGACAACGCATCCGTCCGACAAACGAGTCGAGAAAGCAGCAAAGACCAGTTGTACGTTGCTGTTTGCGTCAAATAATCTTTATCTCACAATCCTCCACGTGAGGAGCACTTAAATAAACAGAGATGACACTGCCCAGTTTTGCTTTCTGAGGATGGAAAAGATCGCTTACAGTTCAGTTCTGCATTGGACTAAAAAAAATCAGTTCATAAAAGCAAGAACAAGTATGTACATTATGAACAACCAAGAGGAAAACATCATCTTTTCCACTGCAATCATAGTAATTCAATTGGCTACAACAACATGATGTGGCACAAGGAGAGAATTAGTCAAACATCTTTAGCACTGGCAAAATACAACTTCAGATGTTGAAAGTGAATTTACTGAAGGACAAGAACACTAGCATGTCTGAAGCAATGCAAAAGTACAGATGTACCACACTTTTCAGTACTAGGCTTTTGCTGGAGTGTTTTCGGCAATCGTTTCAACCTGCAAATCAAGTAGAAAAACCCATGACATTGAGCAATTCTGCTTTAAAAAAAAACGAAATAAAAACATATTTAGGCCTTAATTTATGATTTATCCTATATAAAAGTTGGATTACAGAGTTTTAACATTAACACATGAACATAATGTGATGCATTTCTCTGTCACACAATAAAACATATTGGCCAAAAAAGAATTGCAATGATAAATAATCAGAACGCATTCATTCACATTGAGTAAAATCAGCATAAATCTGCTCATTGCGAAAACAATTATATTCATATAGTTAATATATAAAATATGTCTAGCTGTGGAAAAAGCAAGATTGTATGGACAAAAATATTATCACACAATCCAGATTTCTTTCTTGCAATTTCGAGATTAAAAACATCGCAATTACCTTAAAAACAAGAAAAAACGTATAAATGCAAAATTGTGAGTAAATAGTCTGAATTTAAAGATATAAAAGCAGATATTTAAGAAACTCACAATTTAACTCAAAACTGCAAAAAAAGTCTGAATTTTGAGATATAAACATAGAACTGTGAGGAAAAAAGTCAGAACTGAGTTTATATCTTGCAAGTCTGACTTTTTTCATGCAACTCTGTGAACCTTCAAGATAGAATTTCAAACATTTCAAAATTGCAAAATACAAAACTAGATCTGCAAAAAGAAATCTTGAAATTCAGAAATATTTCTCGCAATTCTGTGAAGGAATAACATCTTAACAATTGTGAGAAAAAATGTTGTATGTTCTATTCAGTGATGGAAAAAACAGAAATGCGAGAAAAAAATCTGAATTGTGAGATATAAACAGAATTTGTGGAAATTGCGCAATTTTTTCTCAGAATTGGAAAAAAGTCAAAATTTCTGGTGAAAACTTGTTTCTGTAAGAATTAGCTAAAATCCATGACCAGTTGACGTATGACTGACAAAAACGCATCACACTATGATTATCCGTTAAAACCGTCGTCGTCTAAATAACCTCAGGCCTAAATTTTGCGTACGAGGGCCGGCAGCAATCGCGCAGCACATCCGAGTCGTCGTTGCGATTCTTTCAGCGATGTCTCTTTACAAAAGTGAGAATGTAAATAAAGGTCTGATTGTTGACGCACGTTAACGCTAATCAATCACGTCCTCACCAGGCCACATGATCAGCGGCAGGTCGGCGACCCGCGTCTATTTACACGATAAAAAAAATGACAACATAATGATGAAAGAGGATGAGAGAGTAATCGTACAGCTTCGATTCCCGACCCCCAACCACCCGCCGTTATAGAAAAGAAAAATGTTCCCGCGAATATAAACATATTGTTTTTTTTTTTGTTTTTTTTTTGCATTTGTTCTCACTACATTTTCAATGCGACACATTTCAACACACAATGAAGTATTTTTCTCTGAAAAAACAAAAAGAGAAGAACTGATACAACGCATTTCTAAAACACAAAAAAACAACAGCCTACATGTAAAAATATAACTTTTACATACACAATTTCAAAATAATGGTACGTTTGCATTTGTTGCATACAATTTACAAATGTCCGTGTGTGTTTCCCTTTGCCGGCCGATGCGCCAGCGGTTTTTCCACGAGAGCGTTGCTCGCCGCTGTTATAATCGCGGCGACGTTATGAAAAATAGAGTCACGTCGTCGGGGGACGTCTCCGCACGGCTTTACAGAATGAAAAACGCTCCTTGTGAACTCCTTTTTCCGTCTCTTTATATACTGTATATATTTCTACATTTATATATATCGATTTTTCTAATAGATTTGTGTCCACTTCCAGTGCCTCCCGTCCATTTTTTTTCATTTTTTTTGACAGAGAAACCAGTACAGACGAAGAATAGAGAGATAAAAAAAGAGGAAAAGCCATTTTATACACGTACAACCACATATTTGTACTACAGCGGCTCAACAACAAGCCTGTAAGCTTCGTAAAAGCAGATATCTATAATACAATGCTCAATAACGACGGTGACAGGTGGGCGGGGCTGTGGGCGGGGCCACACGGGGTTGGACACACCTTCTAATTACATATAGCCGTACAGTACATTAAATACAGTTTATCCAAAAAATACTTTTTTTAACCTTTTTACTTTTTTTTGTAACTTTTTTTTTAAACTCCAGGTCGTAAAAAACCTGACTGCATAGACCTAACGACTAACGTTTCCTATACGTTTGCATCCTAGATAATGTTCTCCTCCAGTTGTGTGATGATATGAGCTCTAAAAAGGCACGTTGGTTGAAGTTTCGACATGTTAAAATTGCATCTTTCGGGGTCCGGGAGGGCTTAGGGAGAGTCGATGGCTAAGAAACAAACGGATAGACGGAGAGCAGTGACTTCCGCAGGAAGTTCGCCAAACGAGCCCAAAGGGTCCGTGCTGGTTTCAAAGGAACTAAAACGACATTATTGCAAAGGTTTGAAGGGTGTTGTCGAAATGCGGTCCAGGTCGTTTTGATTGACAGCTCCTCTCTCGTCCCGACTGATTGGGAATTTCGGAATTCTTGTTTTGTTTTTTGTTTTTTCTTCCGTAAGGAGTTCCGTGAGGCACAGCTACAAAAGGATTGCTCTCCACACCTCCACAACATCATGATATGTTTGAAGAATCGCCCGGCGCTCTTTTTTTTCTGTGTGTGTAGAAACGTCTTCTTTTGCAACAGGGAATGCTTGGAGGAAGATATGCACAACGATTCCGGCGCCAGCTCCCTAATTTACAGGATCAATCCTCACAGACGCAGTCAGGAACGGGAACACGCAGGAGTTCGGTCGGTCGGATGGAAATTCGTTCGTTCGTTCGCTCGATTGATTGTTTGACTGACGGTCGGGGCAGAAATGACGCTGTCAAAGGAAGTGATCGCTCATCATTTTGATGAATTCTGGCAGCTTCGACCTGAAAGATGGACAGAGACGAGAGAGACATTAACTTACACACTACAAAACACTCTAAATGTGTATTGCCACTGTTTTTATTATTTTTTAAAGTATATTTTTAGGAGATCAATATTTTCATGCCACTGAAACGCATTTAATACAATCCAATTGAATTAATTCTGCAATCTAAAATATGCAAATAAATGAAAATATTAAAAGTACGTTTATTAATGCAATGCACTATTAGGGCATAATAATTTATTCTATTCTAAGTTATATTTGATATAATAATAATTCTATTTATTTATATCAATAGTTTATTTAATAATAATTATCACAGAATTATAATAGTTATTATAATGGCAAATAAAAATACTATCATTAATGAAATACAACAATGAAAACTTAAGGACATAATTATATTATATATTTTTGATTAATTTAATAATTATTGCTACTGTAATGCAAATGCAAATAGAGTTAAAGTTCTTTAAATGCTCTCATCAGTGTAATGCAATAATGAAAGTACAGTATGCTATGTAAATAGTATTTTTATATTGCTCTACGCAATATTCTTCTTTATTTTTTCTTAATTCCTTATTTTTATAATACTCTTTACTGTAATGCAAAATTTAGAAATAAATGAAAATAATAAAGTATTCTCAATGTAGTACATTAATGAAAATTAAACTGCATTTCTATATTATATTCTATTGGTTTATGCAATCTTTTGATCATTTTTATAATAATACTTTTTACTGTAATGCAGTAAATTGGAAATAAATTAAAATAATAAAGTAGTTTCAATAATGTAGCATATTAATGAAACGTCTACAGCATGTATATATTATATTATATTAATTATTTTTTACATTTTATGTACTATACTTTTATCTGAACAATTCTTGTAAAGTAATTTAAATCCGCTAATAAATACAAAGAATAAAAGTACTCTTCTAAACGTAACGCAGTAGTGAAAATGATTCTGTTTAGACATAATAATTGATATTATACATTGTTTGCATACAAAATATAAGCAGCAGTTTTCTTCTGCTGGTTGTGATTATATGTAACGTAATCACACACTGACACTACAGGGCAGATCTTTCTTCTATTTGCTGCTCTGAAAATGGTCTTTATAAATATCTGTTGACTGAATGTTTTCCCTCGTCATAAAATCTCTAATTCACACCTTTAATTATAAGTCATAAAGTCATTAAGTGCTTTCACAAACTCAAACAAACAATCAGACAGTCTAATGACTAAAACAAATCATGACAATCATCATAAAACAGCATTTTTGAATGAAATGGTCAGTGATTTTGTGTACATGCACTTTTCAATCTGTGCAAATATCATCTTCTTTTAGCTTTATGAATTGCTTTTATTGTAAATTAACAATAAAATTTTACTTAATACAGCCAAGTCTCTATGTACACAAATTATAACCCACACTTACGGCCAATCTGTTGTTAAAATGCGCCCATTTTTCGATTTTCAGAGTTAGGTTTGTTTTTGTCGCCACCCATAGATTACTAGTCATGGTTAGATTAATGAAGTTACGTGGCATGTGACCAATGATTAGAAATCCAAACGTTCTGCATCACTTTGCCTAATGATTCTGTTTTTGTGCCAGAATGAGTGAGTAAGCGAGTGATTGCAGGATCGATGTCTTTGGGACGTGAACAACAGCAGATCAGTGTAAAGGGAAATATTCTGACCATTTACGGGGGTGTGGCTCTTTACATTTGTCCCATGGGATTGGACGCCTCGCCCATGCTGTGGTGACCACCGGCCAATGAGAGCGGAGCACCGTCCGACGACACCTTCTCTTCTTCCCGCCTCTTCAGACACGCTGCCTTTGGGTTGAGATTGCGCTCTGGAACGTGAGGAACACACACATACCGTGTAGAGATCAGCACACACACACACACACACTGAGCTGCTCCTGGAGACTACACGACGCCATCAAGAGGACAAAACATTGTCTAGGATATTTATAATATTATTTCAAAATAATATTAATACAAAATTCTATGTAATATTTTAAATATAAAATATGGTATATTTCATTTTTAACAGATACATTAATAAACCCAGAAATAATAATAACAACAATAATAATAATACAATTGTGTATAGCATCTAACATACTGCAAATCTAACCCTGAACATCTATATTAATAAACAGTGTTTGCTATATACAAAAGATGATTCATTGAATTAACTGTTTAGAATAATAGCATTTCAATTATATTAATAATAAAATATAATAAAACTTTAATAAATACTTATAATAATAATTTAAAAATAAAATAAATATATTTTAATATTATTAATTGATTATAATAATAGTATTACAATTATATATATATATATATATATATATATATAAATATACTAATATACTAAAACAACCCAACCCTAACCCTAAAACAATAAATATATATAAAAAATAGGATTATTATTATTATCATTAATAATAATAAAAAAGCATAAATATTATGTATAATTACGGCTTTTATAATAATAATAATACAGTTATGTATTGCATTTAAAATACTGCAAAAATAATCCAGAACAAATTTAAATATAATAATAACAATAGTGCTAATAATAAAAATAATCATTTTTGAATATAAAATAAAGGTGTTTGCTATATACAAGTTATAAATATTTCTAAATATATTTATATTTATAAAAAATAAGATATAATACTATCTTATAATAAAAAAATATTTATAATATTTATGACCACTACATTTTATCCTATTAATATCCATCCAATATCCAATGAAATATACATGCATTTAAATAATGATAATAATAATAATTCTTATTTTTTTAAATTATTTTTGTCATTTAAATAATTATATATAACTATTATATTAAATATATTAAAATGCAATTAAAGGACTAGTTCTGGTAACCAAACAGTTGTTGCTCCACTGACTAGAAGGGAAAGAAATACTAAGAAGTCACTAGTTGCTGTTTAGTTACAACACTCTTCAAAATATCTTCTTTTGTGTTCAACAACAAAATCATACGGGTTTGGAGTGACATGAAGAGTAAGTGATGAAAACATGTTCATTATTGGTGCGAACCGTCTCTTTAAAAGACAAAGCTATCGTAGGTTGAGCACAGAACGGGTAAAAAGAGACTAGTCAGTGTTACTCAGCAACTGACCTCGGACCTGCTGCTCCAGGCTGAGGATGACGGCGACGGCCTGGTGCAGGATCAGGAGCTTGGTCTGGGGTTTGTCACTCTTCAGGTGAAGCTGTACCATCCGGCCCAGCTCTTTGAAGGCCTCGTTGATGTCTCGAACCCTCAGCCGCTCGCGAGCGTTATTAGCCATGCGCCGCTCTTTCTCTCGCTCCAGCTTCTGCTCCGGGGTCAGGTCCTCATCGTCGTTATTACTGTGGAGCCAAGAGCCAGTTCACAGCTTGTTAACACGTCACTAAACCGCTCAGAAGAGTCCCAGACTTATACTCCATCAAGATAATCTGGAATCTGACGGGGCGTATCTAAATATTGAGCTAATCACCTTTAAAGTTGTCCAAATGAAGTTCTTAGCAATACATATTACTGATCAAAAAATACCTTTTGAAATATTTACTGTAGGAAAGAAAAACTGAGCATTTTGACCCATACAGTGTATTCTATAGCTACAGATATAGCTGTGTGGCTTATGACTACTTCTGTTTATATTCTAATATTAGCAGGATCTAAAATTCTACATGTATGAAGTACATAAAAATATATAATATAATATATATCACTTACAAAAAGTACCTAAAATGAGATATATATAAAGTATATCAAATTATATAGTAGATATATAAATAAATAAAATAGATACCCATAGCCATATATATAAAATACATTTTTTAAAATATATTAATGTATACAAAAAGATATAACAGATACAAAAACTATGATCCAAGCTGTATAAAGTATATAAAAGAATATACGACAGATAATGCATGTAAAATAAAAAAAGTATCTAAAAAGAATATAGAATTATTATTAACATATTAAAATAAACATAAAATGTGTATTTAAAATTTTTGATATATTACGCATTTAAAATAGATACAAAAATTAAAAAACAATTCTAGACATATAAAGTATATAAAATATATAACGTATACAAAAAAGTAAATACAATTCTAAATAAAGCCTATATAAATAGGTCTAAAATTCTAGAGGTATGTATACATATATATATATATATATATATATATATAAAATAAAATACATAAAGCATAAAAAGTGCATAAAGAATTATAGATATATAAAGTGTATAAACAGATATAATAGACACAAAAAGTATATGAAATTCTAGATTAAACCCTCCAGAAGGTTAGACTTATAATGTCAGTAATATTTATCTATTGCTATTAAAAAACCTCCAGTCAGAATACATGCTTTCAGGTCGAACAGACGCAGTGAATGTGTTTCTAGTGATGCAGCAAACTTTAAAGAACCAACAAAATAGGAATAATATATCAGACATCAGAAATCACAGACACAAAGATCGCCTTGAATTTGAGAGGAGGAGACGAAACACTCATTCCAGGTGGAAACCTATAAACCCTGCCGAGTTTATCCTGGAAATACCTGCATCAATTTAGATGAATTTGCCCTACTCTCATGTGTGAGAAACAGCTAAAATCCGGCTCAAGACCAGACCAGATGAAGAACAACCCAGATATAGATCTGATGTTTAGCACTCAGGAGAGATTATACATATTTCAGTTCAGGAAAATTATTCTGCAAAACAAACAATAAAAAAAACAAGTAAATATATATTAAAATCAAATAAAATTCTCTCTACACTGATTAAATTTCAGTTACATTTTTTTAGGTAAGTGGTTGCAATCCATGTATTTTATCTACATTTAAATAAATCAATTGAATTTAAAGTTAGTCAACTAAATTACTTTATTTAAATGTAGCTGAAATAACTTATTAGTAAATTTGTAAATTCAATAAATATATTTTTGGTGTATTAAGTATATAAAAATACATAATAAATAAATAATAATAATAATAATAATAATAAAAAAAATATATATATACCCTGCATAAATAATATATACAATTCTACATATGTAAAGTATATAATAAATGAAATGAAATTGATCATTTTAGCACTTCATTTTTTTTAAGTTAAAAAAGAAATATTATTAGAAATGAATTTCAAATATTTTATATTTTCATTTATTTTGTAATTATTTGTAAATAGTTTGTGTGTGTGTGTTTTGGGTTGCTCTTCAGTGTGTTTAGCTGTCTCTCAGAACACGTGTCACTTCATCAAAGTCCAGCGGCGGCGTTTGAATGAAGCGAGGCTCACGGTACAGTTTACCTAGATCTCGACCTCTCTATAGCTTTCAGGTCCTTGCTGTCCATGTCCTCCTTCTTGGAGTCCAGAGATTTTCCGTCCTGCAGGTTCTCGTCTCCCTCGTCTTCAGACTTGATCTCTGAGCTCACAGAAGAGGTGCTCTGACCCTGAAGACCTCCAGAGAGCGCTGGAAACCACAAAACACACTCCGTAAAGACACACACGCTCAGATGAACTTATTAAACTATTAAATATGCTGTGTTTATTTACAGAGAATACAGTCGTAAATCAGGCTTGTGAAAAAAAAAACTTTATAGAGCATTCAAAATAAAAGCTTTTGTTTACATTATTTATGTGTGCACTGTGTATATGTATTATATATATATATATATATATAT
>JAUYWG010000059.1:554214-567314 GCA_034779775.1 Enteromius afrohamiltoni
AAAATAAAATAAAAATCTAAAAAACATTTTGAAAATATATACTATAATTATGTCTAGAAATATGATATTATGCTAATGAAAAGTACACTATTGTACTAAAAATCCCGTTTTTATGATACCAGTACCATTATCATTAATATGAACTTCAGTACTATATTAGAGATATATTGCAGCGGCACCCTGCTAAAGAAGCGCAGTCTGAAGGGTATTGTTTAAAGCTGATGAATTCCTGCTGGATGCCATTCACAAATAATCATGGGTGATCCTCAGCGCTGTTATTTATGATTTTTCTGCGCTCAGCACCTCATTAACTCTCTGGCTGGGTTTTCTGCTCAGAGAGAGTTTGCCAAGAAGAGCACGGGCGCCGAGTTTTTACGCCTCGCTTCCCGGGTCATATACAATCTCCTTCTACATATTCATATCTGAAATATAGCGCATGGTTTAACGCTCTCATAATTGTTCACACATTAGGCTGGGGTTGGTCCAGCAGACGCCGACGGCTGAAACAACAAGCGCCTGATGCTGGACAGAGTCAGAAAACACTTCAGACCGATTACACCACTGCAGCTAGTTCAGATCAACATTCAAATAAATACAAATATATATATATATATATATATATAAAAGCCAGTGTTTTAGAGAAAAGACAAATTTGAATATAGAAATATATCAAATAAAAATACTATTTAATATATTTTGGTTCAATATTAATAATAATATAATTATAAAATACATTCTGTGTCATTTATTTAAAATATTAAATGATTATTATTAATAATGATTAGATATATTAGGGGACTTTGTATCGATCTATTAATTGTTCATTTGCTAAAACATAAAACATTTTTATTTTTTTTTACAATTCTCAAAAATCATGTTTTTAAAGTGCATTGCAAATAATATCAAGCAAACTGCAGTTTGTTTTTGTTAAAAAAAAAAAAAAATGCTAACTAACACAATAAAAACATGCTAACATAATAAAAAACATGATTTTTCTACATTTAAAAAAGTTATCTTAAAAGAGTTTGTGTTGGCAAATAAACTTTTCATATATATATATATATATATTTATTTATTTTTGTATATTTAATCTAAAAGAGTTAATATTAATATTGAAAACATATTACATATAATTGCAAATAAACCGAATTCAATATTTTAGATGAAAAACATGAATTGTAAATACGTATATTTTGGTTATAATATTAATATTAAAGGGAAATATAGATATAGGATATATTGAATAACTTGATAATTAGCTACTTGATTTTCTTCTGCTCATCAAGGCTGCTTTTATTTGATCAAAAATACAGTAAAAAGGCAAAATATTATTTTGTGATGATATAAAATATCTGTTTTCTGTGTGAATCTGTGTTAAAGTGTGCATCATTACTCCAGTCTTCAGTGTCACGTGATCTTCAGATATCATTCTAATATACTGATTTCCTGCTGAAGACACATCTCTGGTTCTCCTGATGTAGTAAGCGGTGATGTGTGTCCTGTCGATCAGAAAGTGAGCGTGGGAATCCTCTGAACACTCATCTGTGTGCTGATGATGCTCTAAAATGGCGGCAGATGGAGGAGGCTGGCATTCTGCCCACTCTGTGCCCACATGACGTGTGTGTGTGTGTGTGTGTGTGATGCTCACCCCTGTACGGATCGGACTGGCTAAGGTCGGGGGAAGTGGCCGACTGCACAGGAAGCTGCGGTACTGACACCTGATTGGCTACAATGGAGTGAGAGCTCCTCAGACCGTCCTCGCGATGACCGCTGACCTGGACAAACACAGAGAGAGAGAGAGAGAGAGAGTCACACACACACATCTGAATATTCTCCAGCAGAAAACTGCTTCACACAGGCCTGAGAGTGCTCTGCCGTTGCCGGCCATCAGAGGGCGCCCTGACCTTCCACAAACACTCTTCAGTAACCTCTTTCTGTACGCACAGTATACGGATTTACTACTTCCACAAATGTGTGATATATAATGCACTGGACAGCAGGTGAAGAAAGGTTTTGCTTAAACACCTGATTTGAGTCATGGAAAGAGAAAAATTAAAATAATAGAGAAAAAAGCATACACGCATTTATAAAAATCATTGGTAAATTGGTACAAATTCAAATAAATTCAAATAGAAATAATAATAATTAAAAAAAATTACATAAAAAAATGAGGATCATTTACAAATTAAAACATGTTTTAAATATTAGAGAAAAAACAAAAATAAGCAAATAAACACACACAAACCACCGGTTAAAATAAATAGAAATAAAAATACTAATAGGAAAGACAAAATTGGAAATGTTAAAACATGAAAATGAATTAAAATAATTATTTTCTTTTTGAATATGAATGGAAAAAATTACATTTTTATTTAAAATGTTATATACGTATATATATATCTATAACATTTAAAAAAAAACACAAATAAAATATAAAATATAAATGAGTCAAGAAAGAGACAAAAAAACATAAAAAGTTAATAAACAACCATTTATAAAAAATAAAAAAAAACTCCAAATAATAATCATTTTAAAATAATTAAAAAAATTAGTAAAAATACTGAATGAGCCAATAAACATACTTTAAATATGATATTTATATATATATAAAGATATATTATTAAGCTGTAAGGTTGCCATGCATTTCTTGCACATTTTTATCAAATATAATACTGCACATGATCAAAATTCACAAACTGTACACAGCACACATCGTGTGAGTCTCTCTCTCTCTCTCTCTCTCTCTCTCTCTCTCTCCATCCTCTAATCTTTCTTCTTCCTCTGCTGGTGAAAACACTGTGAATTTATTCAGGCAGGTAAAATCCAAAGTAATGTCCCATGGTGCCGAGCGGAGAGCGGGCTGAGTCTGATCCATCTGTCTGCCATCACGTCCGCCAACACAACTGACAATTATCTTAATGCCCATATGCTTAATTGTGGGCTCCCTAATTCCCTCGATAGTACACACATCCAGCAGGAATTGTGATTTGGCACAAGTTTGCTTCCCTCTCGCTCTGTTTTTGTTTTAAGGACACAATCGTCTCTCTCTCAGTAATTCCGGTTAATCCGGTGATGCTGTTGTCTCCCGCCGGCTTCGTGCAAATATCAGAAAATGTCACAGAAAGACCGAAGGAGAGCACATTTATTCAATAAAGGTTTTGTTGTATATATTAATAATTCATTTCATCCCTATTCATTTACTCATGTAATTCCTCATTTTTTCCATAAAAAACAGATAATGAAATGTTTCATAGTATTTCCAGCACCTTTTATTATATCAGGGGCCTCCAAAAGAATAAACAGCCTTTATTTTCACTTTTTCAGTCTTCATTTTATAATTTTAGTACTTACAAATATCAATTAGTTGCCAAGGCAACATTTCTAAATTTAATTTACGTTTTTTGTTTATCATTTAATATTTCTGTTTTATTTAACAAAATAATTTTATTTAAATATTTCTATATTCTATATTGGTCTTTAAATTAGTTATTTTATAACTGTACTTCAATCCATTTATTTTCAGTTATTTTGCCAAAATAATATTTCTCATTTTATTTAAGTTTTATTTAAGTTATCTAAGTTTTATTTGATGAATTTTTTTTTTTAATTAGTTTTTATTTATTTATTTATTTATAATTTACTTGTTATACAACATTCCATTTTATTTAATTGAACAATTTAATGATTTGTTTTTAATAACAACTCCTCTCCATGCACTAGTATGCACTACAATTATTTAACAATTAATTTTCACGCATTTCTGCCTCATTATGTGTAAAGACGAGCCTGTGCATTCTGCTAAACGTCTCCTCTTGTGTTCGGTGAAGGACAATGGTGTTTAGTATAAATGATGACAGGATGCTGATTTTTGGCGAGTGATTGTGGGAAACTGGTTCTGCTGGAGTTCCTGTAGTCTCTCAGTCTTGTAGTTAATTAGGGGTTAGTCGTTAACCGAGACCTTAGAAGACTGATGGTGTTTATTTGCTACAGAGCTCTTTTGTGAAGCTGCGTGTGTGTGAGGAGAGAGATGAGGACCAGACGGCCTACTGACAGCAGCTTAACACACACACACACACACACACGCACAGAAACAGTGTTTGTTTGTTCTAACAGACTCATTTAGATCTTGATATAACTAGTCTTTATATAAATTCAGATATCATACGATATCATAAGAGACTAGTTTTTTCTTTGAAATGGTTTCAAAGAACTTTTTGAATTTTGAAATAAAGGCTTACTGTTCTGTAAAGAGTTCAAAAACATCATGACATCACTAGTAACAGCTCATTAACATAAGACCGCCCACATTTACACACCAATCAGCAGTTTAAAAAGGATTTTAACAAGGTTTTGGGAATACTTCTATCGTATTTAACATTTTTTGCCTTTATTATTATTATTTTGCAGTTATTTTAGTGCCTCAACTTATTACAGCTAGCTGCCAAGCCACTATTTCAGGTTAACTAAAATAAAGAATTATAAATACTTTTTTTTAATGGGAATATTTTATTGTATTAAACAGTTTTTATTTAAATGAGCTTTTATTTCGTTTTTAATAGTTTTTCATCTAATATTTCTATTTTGTTCTATTGAACCGTTTCTGATGCTCTGTAACAAGTACAAAAACAACGTTTACTCTTTTAGAAAACTGTGATTATAACAGCTCATTAACATAAGACCGCCCACATTCACACATCACCACCCACATGACCAGCCCTCATTATTATAGAGGTCACTTACATAAAGTCTAAAAAGGTACAGCCTGTTTAACGGGTGGGAAACCGTCATGAAAATATGAATTCTGCATGACATGCACCTAACGACATGCATCGAAATGAAAAATAAACGCTATGAAAGCGCAGAATATGTCTTTTAAGAGCGGATCTGAGGAGGTTCTTTCAGGGTGGTCCAGGATCTCGTGACATCTGTGATGAGAACACCAGACCTGGTTTTAACAAATTCCTCTCAACTACAAAAAAGCCCGGCCAAATTAGCAAAGCTCTTTCAAAGAAAGAGAGAAAATTGCTTCCTGGTGACTCTATTGAATTAAGATGCTTTATTTCTACACAGAGTCTGCAGTGATGAAAACTTTTTTTAGATATCTAAACTTAAATCAAGAGGCATTTACTCCAGGAGCCAAAAAAGTATCATTTTCTAAAAAAAAAAAAAAGAAAAGAAAAAATATCTGTCAATTTAGCCAGAAAAATAATCGTGTTTATTTATTTATTTAAATTTGAAAGAAATTAAAACAAGTAAATACTACTACTACTACTACTACTACTAATATAAAAATATGATGAGCACAAAATAAACAATACAATATGAATAAAATAAAAAAAGCAATAAATTAACAAACGAATAAGCATACATTTTAAATGATAATAAAAATATGAAATAAAATTCTTACAGTCAATGAAAATTAAAAACTATGAAACGCATTAAAAAATAAAACAAAATAAAACTTAAACATTAAATGGAACAAGAAATAATACAAAAGAAAACTAAGTTGGCTGCTGGATGACTATTCAAGAATAAGAATACTAAACTTTTGCAGTAAGTCTAGGAATGATGTGGACATCAGAATGTACTTATTCATGATGTAGTTATATATTTATATAGAAATGTTTGTTTAATAAATCTGTGTGTGTGATTTTAAGGCTAAATCAAATATCCATCCATCAAACCATTGAACAATAGAGTGACAGGGTTATAGTCCTAAAAATACACGGCTTCGCTTCAAACAAAAGCTGGAAACAGCACAGGAAACAGTACTGTGAGCCCAACGGACCAACTTCCTGCGGATTCTCAACACAATACTGCACTTAAAGGTCACATCAGGACCTGGACACACAGAGGTCACGGGGTCAGAGAGATGGGAACTCGCTTTAAACAGTCAGATCAAACGCTCAAACCACTTTCTGCTAAAAATAACAAAAAAGAAAAAAATTTAATAAATAAGCAATAAATAATAATAAAGATATCAAAGACATGCATAGAATAATAATAAATAAGCACACACATACTTAATAAATACAGAAATTATAGAAATATTAAAGAATAATTAAATAAGAAATAACATTTTTTTAAAAATAATGTATTAAAGATGAAAAACTAATGATACAAATATAAAAGAAAATAAAAATAATAACATTTAATAATAAAAATATTAGACAAAATAAACATACAATTAAAAAATATATATAGATATTAAATAAGACTAAGAATAAAATGTTAAACATAAAATAAGCAATAAATAATACATACAAATTTAAAAAGAGTTAAACAGGACAAAGAATAAAATGTATAAAAATAAAAGGATTAAGCTAAAGTAAGCTATAAATAATTAATAGAAATATCAAAAATAAGCTTAATATAATGAGGGATAAAATAAACAAAATTAAATAAAAAAAAGATAAAGTCAAAATATTATAGACAAAAAATGCATTAAAGCAAAATAAATAAGCAATAAAAACTAAAATATTAAATAAAGAGTACAAATAAAAACTAGAAGCTAAAATATCAGTAAGCTGTCTGTCTCCGAACCACAGCAATGATAAAACTCTTTAAAAATGGGTCAAAATACACTGTGTGTGTGTCACTGAGTGATCTCTGCCGTCTGTCAGCATGACCGTTTTTCCCAGACAAACTCTCAGCATTTCTTTCTCATGATCTCATGAATCTACAGCACACACACACACACACACACACACACAGAGAGAACCACATTAAAAACACAATTCTGTTAAATAAGTGCAAAAAGATTTCCACTAAAAGCACTTCACACAGGCCTCATCAGGTGAGTGTGATGAGGGACAGCTGTAGGGGGCGCCAGAGAGCTAATTAATCACTGAGTGAGCGAGTGTGTGTGTGTGTGTGTGTGATGACAAAGCGCTCTCTGTATGGCTGCGTCTCCACGGCGATGGGAGAGGGGCGTCTGAGCAGCGAATAGTGCGTCTTTGTGAGTCCCAGACACACACACACAGGCGTAATTATGTGCTGTTTCCTGTCTTGTAGTCATGGCTGGCTGTTTGTGTGTCTCTGTGGCCCTAAACAGCATTTTCTCAGGCTTCACTCAGTTATAAACCTCACCTGAGCCTCCAGTCGCCCTGAAACCCGTTCAGTGCCAAACACACACGCTTTCACTCTTTTACATCAAATATCAACATTTGTCAGTCATAGCATTAACACAACGGCACATTATTTCACATCACAATATCAATGCGTCCAAAAATACACTTATTATTAAAAAAAAAAAGGAGTGAATGAGACCAAAGCAAGAAAACAAATATTTTATGTAGAGTGCATTTGTCTCACTTAAAAGATTTGATTAGATTTTTGAACATATTTTAACACATAAATTTCTATTTTTTTTAAGTATAAACAAGCTAAAAACTGAAATAAAACAAAATGCACTTATATTAAAAATATTCAGAAGTATGAAAACAAGTCAGAGCAGCTTCTTAAGAAAGTTTTAATGTTTCTTAGATATTTTAACTGGAAAATAACATAAGAGCAGTTACCTTTAATACGTAATAATTTTGACTCCGATTTTTTTCTGTGGTTTAAGTATAAACAAGTCATTATTAATTAAATCTGCCTCTTTTCAATTCTAGATCAATATTTAATTATAAATGACAAAAAACTACAAGAGTTTGTTTTGTCTCAGAGTTTTCTGTTTTAAGTTATAAACAAGTTTGAAACCAGTAAAATAATTTGCTTTTATATATTATATATATATATATATATAAAACGAGTTTGTGATCTTTCTGTTTTAAGTAAAAACGAAATGCCTTAAAAAGCCTTAATATCTTATGCAAAGCTTCTTCTCAAGTGTCTAGTTTCAATGATTTTCAGATATTTTAATTGGATAATGACAAAAATACTCTTCAATATGAGTGTATCTGTTCTCAGGAATGGCAGAATATTTCATGTTTTAAGGGGTAAAACTAAACGAAACGCACTTATATTAAAAAAACACAATCTTAATATCTGCTGCAGAGCTGCTTCTAAAAAACGCAACTGGAAAATGACAAAAATACTAGTTTATAGCATCTTTAACATGAGTGTATTACATTTTATGTAGAAACTAGGTTCATAATTTGCCAGTGCATTAAAACAAAAGACAAAAAGATGCCACGGAAATATGAAAAACCCGTTAAGAATGTGATGTTTTGCAGATATTTGTACTAAATGAACTCCAGACGGGGTCGTGGCGGTGAGGAGTGTGTGTCTCAAAGCGCTTCTTTCAGGATGAAGCTGAAGTCGTCAGATCACGAGCTCTAATGACTCCAAAAAAGCGCTGCAGAAACTATTTTGATAGTAAATTTTAGAAATAATTACAAATAAATGGCTAGTAGTTCAAAAAAAATCTGTTTTCCAGTACAAATCTCCACTAACTATTAAATCAAAATACACTGAAGGAATTCATTTAGACTCAAAATCTACGTTTTGCATCTTAATTAGAAAAAGTATTTTTTTGTGTTGGATTTAGTCAAAAAGGACTTTCTGATGGTTTTAATATTGGGGATGCATTCACGTGGTATAATGATAAGAATGATTATATGACAGATATGAATGTTTAATAATTAATCCCAAAGGTGAATATGACTTATATGACCGCTGCATTGGTGACTGGTCGAGCTGGGAAAGGAAGGTGTGTCTGGATTGTACTGTACTGTGTGTCTGCAGCACACTTTGTTAAATCTGCTCAGGCTGACGTTCCCATAATGCACCAGACGTGTGAACAGCCATTTTGTGTGTGTTTGCGTCTCTCGTGTCATAAGAGCACCTGTTTCCATCTCCAGCTCAGCAGCAGATCTCATCCAGCTGTTCCTCTGAACACACACACACACACACACACACACTTCACATGACGTAACTTATGAGTCATACCAGTTTAATATAAAAGACAGGACTGGGTTGTTATAGTTAACTAAATCTAAAAACTAGAGTTTTTTAACACATCTTTAATATGAAAAGCAGCTCAGCACAAGATATTAAGAGATTTCATATTTTGTTTTCATTCATGGCATCTTGTAATATAACTGTGTTTTGTTTTAATGCACTGGCAAATTATTAACCTTGTTTATACACAAAATACTTAAAATGAAAACAAGGTTGCTTCTCAAACAAACATCTAATTTTACATTTTTTTTAATCATTTTATTTAACAAAATATTATTAAAAAAAATATTAAAACATCTGATTAGATTAACAAAACTCATGAACCAATAAAATTGGTTATACACATTAAAAAAAACTACTAAAAATTGAAATTAAATGAAAACACACAACTAAATTACTAAAACCTTAACTAAAATTATAACATTTTCAAAATATTACCAAAAACTACAATAGTATATAAAATATGCCAAAATAACACTGACAGAATGGTCCTTTTTGGGTGAACTGTCCCTTTAACAACACTAATCAGTGTGTGAGGTGTGAATGCATTATAATCCAGTGCCATTACATCACACACACACACACACACACTGGTGAAAGTGAATAAATAAACAGACACTGAGCAGAGCTTGTCCAATCAAACACCAGACCAAACGTTATTAAACAGCTCGTTAACACTAGAAATAAGTACAAACACGAGCTAACAAAGAACACTTGATCAGAAACACACCGATCTAAAGATTTACTCTGTCAGTCTGAGAACATCTAGTCACTCAACTTTTGCGTTTTCCTAACGAACGTGTTTGCATGTGTGTGAGAGAAACATTCATTTTCAATACTTCAGTCCCATTTTTATGCCTTTTAATGCAATACATGAACTGATGACTCCATAAAAAGATATGAGCGCATCAGAAATGCTTTATGTATAAATGTGCATTCAATAAAGTGTGTGTGTGTGTGTGTGTGTGTCGGACGAGCTTTATATCTTCTTTTCCTCGTGTATTCTCTTTCTGTTCTTTATTCTCTCCAGCTGTTTGAAGCTCTATGGATTGTTTCAAGTCTTAAAAAAAAGCCTTAAATGTGGAAAATATTACCAGCATCTTCCTTTTGAAGTCCTGTCCTCCCCCCCGCTCTGTTATTTCTTCTGTTTAGTTCTGTGCTGCTAAGCTTACGGTCAGAGGAGAGCCAACATCGCTACCCACAATTCTTTGCTCCAGATACTATTTTAATTATTGTTAAAAATTGGATCTTAATGTTATATTTTCTGTTTTTATTTTCAGTTTAGTTAAAGTTTTAGTAAATTTGTTGTACATTCATGTATTTTTGTAAAAAATAACTTAAAAATAAAATCTATGTTGTTTTTAAATAAATATTTTAATAAATATTTAATATATTTTATTTATTGTTTGGATGATAATTGAGAAATGTTGTCTGGGCAATTATGCAGCTGGAATATAAAAAGTTGTATAGATTTTACTTTAAAAAACATTCATTTTTTTATTTAATCAAAAAAAGGAAAACTTTTTAAGTAATATTTTTTTAAATAATAAATATGATTTTAATCATTTAATTTTTTGGTTTTAGCTTTTTTATTAGAAAGTTATTATAACTGAGAAAGGATACATATTTTCTTGGCAACTAGCTAAAATAATATTTAATTTTTATTGGATTTTGTTTTTTAAAAAATATGTCTATATATATATATATATATGTATATATACTGTATATATATATATATATATATATTTTTTTTTTTTTTTACTGATTTTATTTATTATTTTTTATTTAAACACTAAAACAATTTTTTTTAAAGTTTTTAATTTTTAATTTACATTTAATTTTAATTGAGTTAAAATTGATTTAATTTATTTAAGTAACGTTATTAAATTAATTTAAGTTTGTTCATTAATTTGGTGATTTTGAAGTATAATAACTCGGTGCCACTGCACACATGATGGGTCAATGGACATGGACATCCTCTCTCAACAGGAAGTGTCTCCAGACGGCGGGAGCTCAGAGGTCAGAGGTCACAGCTCTTACCATGAGCGAGTGTCTGTTGGAAGGCAGCAGTCCTCCGCTGTATCCGGCGCTCAGGCCACTCATGGCTCCGTTGTGAGCGTGAGACGGAGGCATCAGTCCATGCATGTCTCCGTGCGCGCCGGGCATGGCTGTGGACGGACCGACTGCGTGGCTCCGGAGGACATGGATAGCATCGTCCAGCCGCTCCAGACGGTCCTCAATACGGCTCTGCTACAGGACACACACTCACGGTCAGCATCAGTAACCACTTTCGCTTTCACATTAACAGCAATTGCTGCTGTTTCTCACCAGCGAGTGCAGCGGCGGCTCGTAGCTCGGGGACGAGGCTCCCTGACCGTTTCTGGACCAGACGGCCGAGCTGGCAGCTGAAGACACAAACACACAGAGAACAAGTGTCTCTATCAACATCCCTGTTAAATAAACTGACCCAGGAGCACAAAACCAGTCAGAAGGGTCCATTTGATCAACATTGAGATTGATTCATCATCTGAAGTTGAATGAACAATCTTTGTTAGGATGGGACTATATCCATCTCAGATACAACTTTTTGAAAATCTGGAATCTGAGTGTGCAAACAAATATAAATATTGAGAAAATCACCTTTAGGTTCTTAGCAATGCATAACACAAATCAAACACGTAACTGGGTTTTGATATATTTATGGTTGAAATTGATTAATATCTTCATGGAACATGATCTACACTTAATCTCCTAATGATTTTTGGCATAAAAGAAAAATGTATATTATTGACCCATACAATGTATGTTTTTTTCTCCAAATATACCCCCGTGACTTAAGACTGCTTCGAATTAGATTTACTGTTTTCTGATTAATTAAATTCTTTACTTTAAAGATGAACTGAAATAAAATAAAATATTCCTTTTTAATGCCATGCAACAAAATTAATGAAACATTAACTAAAACTAAAACGAAAATAAAAACTGATAAGTTATTAAAAAGTATTTAGTACAAATACTTAAACAACCCAGCAATGTATTTGATTTTTTACTTTTTTTTTTGTGTGTTTTTCTTTTTTTGTTGTGTTAACTTCTGGTAATATGTCAGTAATAGCATTTTATTTTATTCAAAAATATTTTTTGTCATTTTTATAACTTTTTTAGATATGTTTGTAATAGAATAGAATTAATTTTTTTATTTTTGATTTAACTTCACCAGAAGCTTCATGAATATAATCCTTATTTATGTGGTCAAATCTTTTTTCTGGCCTAAAGCTAAAATCCTATAAATCCATATTCTCCCGTTGCTCCGACACTCAAACAGTGTTAATTAAGCATCACTCACTCCTGTGGAATAAACAGCCGCTCTGGTCTTTGTAGTCCAGTTTTCTGATCCTGATGAGGAGCTGGTGGCTGACCCTTCCTTTGAAAGGTGACCACCCTCATGCTAATATCCCCTCGTTATTCTTTCATTCTCCAGTTAAGATGCAAACTGGTTTGTGGTGGCCGGTTCATGACAGTAATTAGAGAGGAGCTCTGGCTGACCTTCACCTGTTTGCGTTCGCTCATTACGTACGTTGTGTCTAATTATGTTGTGTTTTTTCAAATTGTACTTCTTTACAGAAACACGCATTTCAGACGTATTATTAAACCTCATTTCCAAATGCTAATTAGCACATAATTACAGCCACTTTCACGTGCAAATAAATTTTGCATGTATCCGCGCCACCGCCCACGAGAAAATTATTAAATTAGTTAGTAATACTAGAACTTCCCTCGCATGTTTAAGTTGAAATATTAATTTGCGGTTGCGCATTTAACGGTTTTCGGTCTAATAACTTTGAGATCTTAGAGAAATAGCAATTAGGCAACATCGTTTCCATAGCGATGCGAATAATGACTCATTAATTAGGTCTTGAGACAAAGTGTGTGAATGAGTTTGAATCGAATATGAACAATGAAACATAAAAAGCTTTTCAGCTTGAAACAAGTCATTTAGCAGTGTGCAGTATATATATATATACATATATATACACTTTTTATTTTATTTTATTTTTTACATAAAACATACTTGATTTATTTTAGTAAAAGAAATGTTTTGGTTAAAATATAATAACTAAAAATTAAACAAAAACCAAAACAAACTTGACATTATAAATAAATATATATATATATATATATATATATATATATATTTC